>PVKC010052850.1:0-10214 GCA_004027635.1 Crocidura indochinensis
GCCCCTTCACCGGCTCCTCCTCAGAGATGCAGATTCCTGTCCCCAGGCACAGAGAAGGGGCCTCTTCGGGAATTTACTGGAAGCAGCAGGGCCCCGGGTCTGGCTCAGACCTGCCTGGCTAGTCACCCCCTCTCCCTTCATCCTGCCACTGTTGTGAGACCATAGTGTCCTGCAGCGCTGGGCAGGGCAGGGCAGAGCACACTGGGGCAGGGCAGAGCAGGGCACCGTGACCTCTGGGAAGGGGCTTAGGTGCCCTCCGTCTCATCCTCAGTGCCTGGTGCATGTGGAGCATTGGCGGTTTGGGAAAGGCCATGAGGGAGAAGCATTTGCTTCCCTGGACGGACCCCTGTGATTTCCCTGCTTTTCACGGGGACTATTGTCTGCCTGTGCGCTGCTCTGGAGGGCAAGGGCAGGGTCCCCATGTCCCTGGAATGTGGGCCAGTGAACGAAGTGGCCTGTTCTCGAGCAGATCAGACCTTCCGACCTGCGAGCTGCGCTGCGTCTCACCTGAGTGCTATGGTCGGCCCCTGGGGCTCCCTATGGAAAGGTGAAACCTCAGCTGTCCGGGATGGGGCATCCTTTACTGTCTGTCAGGCCATCCCCCTTTGAAACACAAGGAAGTTTTGGCCTCACCTGTTCAAACTCATTCAGCACAGGGTCTGAGCAACCTGCACACAGTGGGTGGTAGGGCTGGAGGTGGTTTCCAGTAGCCACAGTCCTACAGGACCTTCTGATTTTTTGTTTTGTTTTGTTTTTGGGTCACACCCGGTGACGCTCAGGGGTTAATTCTGGCTCTGTGCTCAGAAATCGCTCCTGGCAGGCTCAGGGAACCCTACGGGATGCCAGGAATCAAACCAAGATTGGTTATGTGAAAGGCAAACACACTGCTGCTGTGCTATCTATCGCTCCTGCCCCAGGACCTTGTGTCTGATTTTAGATTTGAGACATGGTGGCGTCAGCTTGGTTCCATTGGCATTGCCGGCGTTTTGGATCTGGTTTTCTGGGAGGGGGTGACACGCTGGGTCATATCTGACAGGCCAGATGAGGCTGAGTGGCCCTTTGTCGAATGGTTACAGAGGCCCAGGATGGCAGCACCAGGTCACTGTGTCACTGTGTGTGGGACAATGTCACTAGGTGACTGGGTCAGTGGGTCACTATGGAAGACAGATGTCACCTCTAGGTCACTGGGTCACTGATGGAGCCATCTCTAGGTCACTGTCACAGTGAGGGATGGACGTCATCACTTGGTGACTGGGTCACTGTGGGGTCACTCACTCACTCCTCCTGTCATAGCTTTGGCCTTTCTCTTCCCCTTGGTCATGAGGCATGATGGGTCTGTGCACTGGGCCCACCTCACACGTGAGTTCCTCTTCAAGGACTTCCCCAGATTCCCACACAGTGTGTGGGGAGCGACTCTGCCTGGCCACAATCCCGCTTGGACCCGGCTGTGCTGTCTCCACCTGTCCCCTCCTGCTGTCCTGCGGGGGATCACTGGGCCTGCTGTGGGGACTCAGGGGTGTGACCTCCATACCAGTTGCTCACAGCTGGGGGTCTGCCTGATGCTCTCAGCGTGGCCACCCCTGGTGCCCACTCTTTTTGCTTCCTCCCCCTCCTCTTCCTCCTCTTCCTCCTCCTCCTCAAAGTGGGAGGCTTGGAGGGGGGCAGTTGGGAGCTGAAGCCATGCAAATGCCCCGTGGTGCCCACGAGCCCCAGCTGCTGCCTCTTTGCTTTGTGGGAGGGCAGTGCTTCCCTGCCACCCCTTATCTGTGCCCCCCAGGGTGTGTTCTGCAGGGTGACTTTGGCATGAATGCCTCTTTATCTGCCCACCACAGGCTAGGGTGCCAACTGGTCTTCATTTATGGCTCTCCCCCGAGCCCCTTGTTTGTGACATTCAGGCATGTGGGTCTTCCCCTGAGCCCCTTGAAGGCACCTCTGGGGTGACCAAAAGCCCTCATCCTGCTGGGGTCCCCTCTTTCCCTCTCACCTCCCCAGGCCACCCCAATCTTCAGAATGGGGGGAGACCACTTAAGTTTGGGGGGAAGGAATGTGTGGAAAGAACATTCCAGAACTCTGGAGACTTCCTTGCTGCTGAGCTCCAGCCCAACCCAGTAACCTGGCTCAGAGACCCTGTGCAGTGGGCCTCCATGTTCCAAGAGGCCACAGGACCCTCCAGGGTAGAGAGACCCTGACCCCGGCAGACTTGGGGTGCCTCTGAGAGCCAGGTACGGCCTGCCCTGGGCTCCTCCACAGCTCAGCTCCAGGGCCTCAACTCCAGGAACTTGGAGTCTGGGGAAGGGCTGGGGCCTGTGAGAAGAATGAATTCCTGGCAGCCCCCCACTCCAGCCCACCCCTGTGGAATTCCTACAAGGGAGAGGCTGGGAGGACTGCAGGAAAGCAAAGCGGCCTTGGTCTGGGAGCACAGCTGCCCCCACCTGCCAGGGAGGATGGCCCTAATCTTCCCCAGGGACAGGATGGGATGCCGCTCCTTGGCTCAGGGAAAAACCCTGCTGCCTTCGGTTCAAGAATAGTTTCCCGCCTGCTAGAAGGGCTCCGGGCTCGTGCATTGCTCTGGGTGGGGCCCCACCTCTCCAAGCCTCAATCCCTTGCTCCTTGCCTTCCTTCCACCTGGTCAGATAAATGCCCTCTGCCTTTTTTTTCTTGGGGGGACTCAGAAAGCATTTATTCCCCTGCCTAGAGGTGGTCTCTGTGCTCCCCTCTCCCTGTTGACCCATTAAAGAGCCCTGCTGAGGACTGGGAGCAGAGGAGGGGTGCAGGGAATCTGGCCTTAGCTCATCCCGCACCTGGGGTGGCCCCCAACAGTGAACAACAGCAGCTGTTCATTTCCACGGCTCGTGCTCTATGTCCACTAAGGGCCTGGTATGTAGCCCTTACAGGCTGCGGCTGGCGCTCTGCAGCTCTAGGTGTATGTGCTGGGGTGTCTTGCCTGGGTGAGTGTGGTTAGGGACCCAACATCTTTGCCATGGATGCTGCCCACACTTCTCTGGTCCCAGACTGGAGGAGCAGTGTCTGGGCTAGTGAGAATCAGCCAAGGTGTCAGGCCAGGTCCCGTGCCATGTGCTGGCCCCAGGCTCTATCTTTCTGCATCCTGGGGATGCCATGGGCCTGTCCCCTTGAGTCTCGGGGTCCCCTATGGGAGGGCGTGGAGAGGAAAACTGGGAAGGGAGTGAGGTCAGAGCTCCTGCAGGGCCGTGTGACCCTCCTTGGCTTAGTTCCAGAATGTTCTACCTAGACTTCCTGAGCAAAACTTCCCAGGTGGAAAGTGACCATTAGTGGGGACACATGTGTTTCCCCGAAGTGCATTGTTGGTCCTTTTTCCTTCCTGTCCCTTTGTGTGCTGGGGACCCTGTACATCTCTTATTTCCGCCCCTTCTCCGGACTTTGGGGCCTGCAGGCCCTGGGGGCATCTCTGTCCCTTTGTCCAGTGGAGACCCCATGGCAAGAGGGGGAGGGACGGAGGAGCATTTCCTGACTGTGGCTCATGGGACAATGGTCTAGGGGTTGCACTGATGGTGCCTTGTACGGATGTCACTGGGGTCGAAGCAACCTGGACTTTCTCTGCTACGTGCACCCAGGGGACGACCCTGCTGGGCACCTTGGGCAAGAAAGTGTCCTGGGATCCTGGAGAGCACTTTTTTCCTCCACCCTGTTACAGCAGTCAGGCAGTTCTGCCAATGGGAATTCTGTCCCAGGGACCATGAGTCCTCACAATTTGCCAGAAAAGCCAAGTTATCCTTTTCAGGACTGGGGTCCTAAGTAGCCAGACCACCGGGTGGACCAGTCCCACCAGTCCTGTGTCCAGCCTGTGACCAAGAGGCCTCCGCAGGGCCATGTGACCCTCCACGGCCTCGTTCTAGAAAGTTCTAGCCTAGAACTTCCCATGCAAAGTTTCTCCTGACTGGAGGGTTTGGGGGTTCTGGTTCAGAGATTTGAACCTGGATCTGTGGGGCCGTGGGTGCATGCAGTATCTCTCCCGGGAGAGGAACACAGGGAAGGGAAGTGGGTCAAGTGCCTGTCTAGATGGAGACACATGTGTGATTGCATGTCTGGAGCACTGTCTTCTGCTCACCATGGCTTTCTCTGACCTGAGCACTTTGTGGGTGTCTAGAAGTGATCGTGAGCACTGATTAGCTGTTTTTGAGGGGCAAAGGACCCCAGCAGTCCAGTGAACCCCCAGAGTTAAACAGAAGAGGGAAGGAGGAACAAATGCATGTTCTCGGCCTCTGTGACTAAAACAAGCCTCTTCCCCAGTTCTCTCCCTGGGTTGGGGACCAGCCCTACCGACGTGCCGCTGAGCCGGACTGTGGCCATTTCACAGCAACTCGGACTTGGAGTGGGTGAATTCCAGGGGTCACCAAGGGCGTCCCTCAGGGGGGGTCTGAGCTGAATCAGTCCCAAGTGCTAATGACTCTTGGCCGCAGGGTGGCCGTGCTGGTCACACAGCTGCCGGGGAGGAAGATTTGCCTTAAAAAGGTAAAAGGTTCATGGACAGTGTGGAAAAATCCTGCCTCTGAGCCCCACAGGAAGTCACCCCTGCAGTCCCCTGGCCCTACGCTCCCCCGGAAGTGGACTTGACCCCACTGGTTGCTGGGCCTTCAGCTCAGCCGTGGCTCAGGTCCATAGCGCGTGGGCCAGGGGCTGCAGGAATTCATGTGCGTCATCTACGTTTGGTGGTGGGAGACACCCCAGGCAGGCCCTGACCTCGGCTGATCTGAGAACTCCTGTTCCTAGATTTTTTTCTTTAAGGTTTATTTATTTATTTAGTTATTGGTTTTGGGGTCACACCTGGCGGTGCTCAGGGGTTACTCCTGGCTCTGTGCTCAACTCACTCCTGGCAGGCTTGGGGGACCTTATGGGATGCCGGGAATCCTACAAGAGTCTGTCTGGGTTTGGCCACATGCAAGTCAAAAGCCCTGCCACTATGCTATTGCTCCCCGCCCCCTCGCCCCAGTTATTTCCAACAACTTGGCAATGTGAAAAATACAGACCAGAAATCCCAGCACCTACTTTTCCAAAAATCATCAAAACTCTGGTTAAACTAGTCTTGTAATCTGACTGGCAATGTGGTATACTTATTAACACGAGTGTTTAGTTTTTTTGGGGGGAGGGGTCATACGTGGCGATGCTCAGAGGTTCCTCCTGGCGCTACACACAGTGATCAGTCCTGGCAGGGCTTGGGGGGAACCTTATGGGATGTTGGGGATTGAACCCATGTCAGCTGCGTACAAGGCAGGCACCTCCCCTGCTGTCCTATGACTCTGGCCCCCGTGTTAACCTATAGACGAATGCTTCATTTGTACCGACTGGGGTGTGTGTGATGGGAACAGACTCAGAATGCCACAGATCCAAGTCTGTCTGTGCTCAGTTGCTGTATTTGGGGTGTTATCTATGGGCTCTCATCCATGCCTTTGCTGGTGGAGGCTGGAGGGCGGTTCGCAGCGAGCAGACCTGGACCACACGAATAAGGCAGCTCAGCTGCCCTCGTGGAAGCAGGAATTTAACTTACTGAATTACTTACAGTAAGTAGTGTACAGGAGTTTATCTCATTGCCCAGGAATTTAATTTACACCCTGATTGCTCAGTGCTGACCATCTACCGCCTTCCTTCACACTGATCCCTGCCGTCACTGCCCTGCTCTCTGCACCCCAAGTGGCCTCTCTATAGAGGGCCAGGACCCAACACGGTCTCGGCTTCCGTTGCAACTGAAATTTCCCTCAACATCCTGGCAACCTCGCTGAACTCAGGAACCCCAGATCAGCTTAGTGTGGCCGGGTAGTGGTTGCTGGGGACTCAGCCCTGGCCAGTGTTGTTTAGTTGTTCACACACACACACAACTCACACTCATACATACATTCACACACACATGCGATTCATACATAGACTTATGTTCACAAACACATTCTCACTCAAACTCACACATATACCCAAGCAAACACCCCGATTCAAACTCACACTTACACTTTCACACCCTCCATTCACACACATTTACACATATGCTCACACACAGACACCCTGATTCAAATTCACACACTCATACTTCACACACATCTTACGCTCACACACACTTATACAAACACTCATGCACGCTTACACTCATACTCACATACTCACACAGATACCCCAATTCAAACTCTCATACCTTCACACACATATCATTACAGTCACGCTCACACACACACTTTCATTCACATCCTTACTCGAGTACACACACTCGCTCTCAGGTACTCTTGATGCGCTCACTTTCACGCACGTACACTTACTCTTATCCATGCACATTCGCACGCATGACACTTACGATGCTGGGGTTTGGGAAGCTGTTCTTAAGCTGTGCTCCAGATCCCCCAACTCTTGGTGACAGGTGACTCAAGGCTTTCTAGAACCTTCTGGACGCTAAGAGATGCCACGGGATGGGGTGGTGGGGGAAGCCCAAACCCATTTCTATTTCCACCTCTCCTGAAACTGCCCTGGGCAACAGGGAAGGAAGTAAATAAGGGGCAAACACACGAGGAGGTGGGGGTCCCTCCCCTTTGATCTGTCTTACTCATTTTCATCCGAGTTTAGGAAAGTGATCCAGCAGGTTCAGAGCCTTTGCTCTGCGACCCTCGTGACGGAATTGATGCTGCCGCCTTTGTGTGTTCAGAATCATGCTGTCTGTGCCCTGTAATACCACTGGGCGTCTCTATTGTGACCGAGAGGCCCTGCATGGTGTCAGCATGGGGAGAGTGGCCCAACCCCTGACTGTGAATTCGGTGGGGCACCTCAGGGGCAAGAGGTGGTCAGCGGGAGCCTGGGCGGCCCCCGTGGCTCAGCTGCCTGTGTGGCTGGCCGTGGTAGCGGCTCGCCACAAGTGCAGTTCTTGAGGTTATGTTGGTGCCCCGAAAGTGCCACTTAGGGCTGGCAGCAGCACATCCTGCCCACACGCTCCAGCTCTCTGAGCCGGCTTTGCGGTTGCCCTGCTGGGTCCATGAAACGTTTTGGGGATGCTCTGCACCCAGATTCCATTGAGACGTACTCGTGAACCCCCGAGTCTTGGTGCCACTTATTCTGGGGGGCTGCTCCCCATCCTCTTGAGTTTGCGTCCCTAGAAAGGTGGGTACTGGCCAGTGCTCAGGGCTGCCTGTGAGTGGGGAGCGCTGAATTGAGACAGATGGATGTGGAGACATGCTGGTGGGCAGGATTAGGCACCAGCACCCCTGCCCCGTCGTTTATGCCTCAGAGGCCACCGGCCCTTCCAGTCCGTGCCCAGGATGAAGGGTTGGGCCGAGGCTGTCTCGGGCAGAGCCTCCTGACCCGGTGCTCCGGGATGGCCTGTCATCATCTAGAGCGCTTGAGGGTGTGGAGCACAGGAGATCGTGTGTGCGAGTGTAAGAGTGTGCGTCTGAGTATATGTGTGATCATACAAGTATGTGTGTGAGTACATGTAAGAATATGTACTCGTATGAGTATATGGGTATGTGTGTGTCTGGGTGTCTTCGTATGCGTATATGAGCATGTGTGTATTCGACTGAGTATATGCATACGTGAGCATAGAGTAAGTGTATATGTGACTATTGTAAAATTACCCCACACGTTGTATCTCCAGCACCAGGGTGAGTGAGTCGAAATTAGGGTGGCACAAGAAACAATCCAGACCAGTCTGAGGATGAAACACGTGCAGTCTGGCAGTCTTCTACCTAGTATGGAGATCTCTGCCTGCCAGACTGCAGTTTTTATTGCTTACAGAGATCACTCCTGGACGGGGGAGTAAATCCACCCAGGTTTACAAGTAAGACAATCTTGGTTTTGGGTGAAACCAAGTCGTAAACAAACAGATACAAAGAAACCAGGGATAATGAGGAGTAACCCAATAAGTATGAGAGTATGTGAGTATTGTGTATGTCAGGGGTCCTCAAACTTTTTAATTTTTTTTTTTTTGTGGTTTTTGGGCCACACCCGGCAGTGCTCAGGGGTTACTCCTGGCTCCATGCTCAGAAATTGCTCCTGGCAGGCACGGGGGACCATATGGGGCACCGGGCTTCGAACTGATGACCTTTTGCATGAAAGGCAAACGCCTTACCTCCATGCTATCTCCCGGGCCCCAATTTTTTTTTTAATTTTTTTTTTTCCTCAAACTTTTTAAACAGGGGCTCAGTTCACTGTCCCTCAGACCATTGGAGGGCCAGGCTATAGTAAAAACAAAAATGACGAACCAATTCCTATGCACACTGCATATATCTTATTTTGATGTGAAGAAACAAAACGGGAGCAAATATAATATGTGGCCCACGGGCCGTAGTTTGAGGACCACTGGGAGCCTAGTGAGGTCAGATCCCAAGATGTCGAAGTCACCGGTGAGGTCAGAGTCCCTGGACATCGAAGTCACTGGTGAGGTCAGATTCCTTGGACGTCAAAGTCCCCGGTGAGGTCGGATCTCAGGGAGGCAGCACTCACAAAGCAGCGGCCACCAGTCGCTTCGGGAGAGGAAGACCCTCTGTGGGTCGGAGGTGGGAGAGTGACACTTCGATGAAGAATACTTAGAGGTGATACTTAGAGGAAGGTGGAGGGGAAGGAGTGGGCTCAGTGTCAGGAATCGGGTAGGAGGTGAGAGGGGGTGACAACAGGGAGTGTGCTCCGGATGGTAAGATGGGGTGTGTGCTTAAGGTGACCGGCTACATGTATCTGTGACTGATATGTGTATGTGTATGAGTGTAGGCTATATGGAGATGTGATGTGAGTATATGTGGATATGAGAGTGCATGAGGTATGTATCTGAGCATGCGTGTGTGTAAGTATGTGGTGTGAGAGTGGAGCCTATGAAGAATATGAGTTTGTACGTGTGCATGAGTGGATGTGCATGAGTCTGCGTGTATATGAGAATGTAAAAGTATGCATGGATGTGTGAACATGTGTGTGTGAGAGTGTATGTAATTCTATGTCTGTATGAGAGTATATAGTATGTATGAGCGTGTCTATGTCTGGGTAGGTGCGTATGAGTGTAGAGTATGTTGAATATGAGTGCATGTGTGAGTGACTGTTGAGTATTGTGTATGAGTGTGTTTATGAGCATGTGTGCGACTGTAAAGTATGTTGAATATGGATATGGATGTGTGTGTGCATGTGAGTGTGTTAGATATGAGTGCGTCTGTGGGTATGAGTGTATGAGAGTGTAGAATATGTAGAATATGAGTATGTGTGTGTGTATGAGCGTGTGTGTGTCATGTCAGAAGAACCCGTGGGAGAACCACACCCCCCAGCCCATCTCCGTCCCACACAGCCCCCATCACATCTGCCTACAGCTGTGCCTTTAGCAGGCAGAGGGAGGGGCCGTGGGGAGCAGCCAGCTCCAGTGTTGGGAGCAGGGAGAGGGGAGGAGGGGAGCAGGGCAGAGGAGTGGAGGGGGGCCGGACCCCCCACCCACGATTTGTGGGTCCCAGCCCGGAGGGGGTGAGGGGCAGTAGGGTGTCCCTGGGCCTCGCCCCCACACTGGGGCGAGGGGCCTGAGCCCAGCGTGTTTCCCATGTTTTTATTTTTTTTTGCCAAGAATGTATCAACACTCAGGGTTGTTTTGCATGAGAGCCGGAAGGTTCTGGAAGACTCTGTGCAGTGCGGGAGGGGCCGTGTTCGCGCTGTTCTGACTCTGAGTTTCTGGATTTAATTCTTTCCACATCCCATGTGCTGCTTGCTTCCCGCAGCTCTGAAGGGGGTCCTGGGGTCCCTGAGCAGATGGAGGGGGGGGGTACAGTCCTTTCTACGGCCTCCTCTAACTCCTGGGTCCGAGATCCCTGGTACCAAGGTTCAGTGTTGGATTTGGGAGATTCTCCCTCATCTGGCAGCATTTACCTGTTGCTGATTTTGGGGCCTTGTGTACCTTTGGAGCTTGATATTTTGGGGCATGTGGGAATTCTGAAAGGTAGGGCACCTTTGCACAGACCGAGCAGCTGGGGAAACCGAGGCGGCTCGGTGACTCAGGCATTTTCAGACCCTAAGGAGTCCCAGGCCCAGCCTCCTCCTCCTCCTTGCCTTTGACCCCAAGAGAAACGAATTCTGTGCCTGCAGGGACCCTCAGGTCTGTGCCCTGCTCAGGGGTCCTCTGTGAATACGGCCGCCTGCTCTTTACATACTGGACGGCACCGTGGAAAGTTCTAGCACCTTCTTGAAAGGCTGAGACTACTCATTTTTGTTTGGGGACCACACCTGGCGATGCTCAGGGCTACACC
>PVKC010052851.1:0-10212 GCA_004027635.1 Crocidura indochinensis
TCTCTTAATCTTCTGACTTCTGTCCCTGTCTCTGCACTCTCTCTTCTTCTTCTTCTCCCTTAATCTCTCTCTCTTTCTGTCTCAGCTCTTCTTATTCTCTTCCTTATCTCTCTTTCTGCCTGGGCCCCTTCTTCTTATTCTCTATGTATCTTCTTCTCTCTTTATTTCTTTGCCCTCTCTCTCTCTTCTTCTTCTCTCCCTGTCTCTCCTAATCTCTCCTTCTGTCTGGGCCCCCTTCTTCTCTCTCTTTCTGCCAGGGCCCCTTCTGTCTGTCCCCTTCCCCCTTTTATCCTTTCTCTCCAACTGTCACTCTCCTACTGTCACTGTCCAACTGTCTCCTTTGGTCTCCCCTTAAAGGTTCTTTATTTATTAATACAAAATAAATACAATACATAAAATAAATATAAAATACTCTACAATACTTTCTCATGGTTGTAGAGAATTCTAGTACTTAGCTATAGTGTTAAAAATTCTAGTGCTGGGGTTTGGAGAGATAGCATGGAGGTAAGGCATTTGCCTTTCATATGGAAGGACAGTGGTTCAAATCCCAGCACCCAATATGGTCCCCTGTGCCTGCTAGGAGCGATTTCTGAGCCTAGAGCCAGGAGTAACCCCTGAGCACTGCCGGGTGTGATCCAAAAACAAAACAAAAAAGTTCTAGTGCTCATTCACATTAAAAGAGAATTCTAGTGCTTACTTTAGTGATTATTTCAATGATTGTCTTAGTATATCTGAATTCTAATGCTCACCAGCAGTAACAGTCTAGAATATTCTAATGTTTAGAATTGTTTACTATTTAGAATTAGGATTATAAAATCTTCCCCACTTGGCAATTAGCAAGGACAAAACACTCTGGCCAAGGGTGAAGATGTTCTGAGCCCAAATATGAACTAAGCAGCAACTGTAGGCCTTTACAGACTTTCTGCTCTTGTCTGTCAAGACCTCAAAATAAAGCAGACTGAATTACCAAGACAGTAGATTACTGGAAGATTCCCCCCAGATTCACCTTATTGTCATTGAGGAGAGGCAGGCAGAAGTGCACGGACCCCACCAAAGTGGGTGAAGCTATACATGCATGTGGAGGAGGAGTAGATCACAGGCCAGGTGTGTCACAGGAGGAAAACTGTCTCTCACTAAGAATTTATCAAGGACTTGCCGCCTAGGACATATTGATATACTTAATCTCCTTTTATTTGTGGGTGGGGGGTTAGCACTCCTGGCTCTGCTCTCAGGAATCACTCCTTGTGGTGCTCAAGGGACCATATTAGATATCAGATTGAACCCAGGTTAGCCATGTGCAAGGCAAATGCTCACAAACTTCTTAATTTCTCTAATCCTACTTTAGCTGCTGTTTGTTGGCTTAGTATGAAGATGGGGGAAAATTGGCCTCTGGCTATCCCTGTCTGACTAGGTAACCTAACCTTTGCTTCTTCTAGCTGTACTTATGTCAAACCCTTTAAGGTAGTCCCTTTTAGCTTTGAATCGTCTGTTTGCTATTCACGTAATAGCACTGAATCTGTAGACCTGGGTCAGGTAGGAGCCATTCAGTGTTCAGAAGCCCTACCTGCTCCTTCTAGCCCAAGGTGCTTACCCCCAGGACGGGTATGGATATGTGGTGGAAATTTGGCTTACCCTCTTTTTCCCCAGAACTGGAGTGGAATATGCGTCCCAGCATTAGTGCTCCCCAACATTGACATTATCCCGGGGACAGAGCCCATCCCTCTACCTAGCATAGATTTCTTAGGCGGTACCTGCTGGTCTCAACGAGCTGAGATGTTCCTGCCCCTACTGGTAGGGCTCGGAGTAGCAGGCGGGCTAGCAACAGGGAGTGCAGGGCTAGCCATATCAATAGACAAATATAACAAACTCTCACAAAAATTAATTTCAGATGTGGAGACAGTGTATAAATCTATTAATGATGTGCTGGACCAGCTCGACTCCGTGGCTGAAGTGGTATTACAAAACAGGCGAGGTCTAGATTTAATCTTGGCAGAGCAAGGAGGACTTTGCGTGGCCTTACAAGAAAAATGTTGTTTTTATACTAACAAGTCAGGAATAGTGTGAGACAGAATCAGACAGCATCAAGAAGAGCTGGCCCAAAGAAGAAAAGAGCTATTAGACGGTCCCCTATGGTCTTTATGGGGTGGGATTCTCCCTTATCTAATGCCTCTACTGGGGCTACTTCTGGGTCTTTTACTTCTGGTAGCTATTGGTCCATGTATAATCAATCGCCTCACTACGTTTATATGAGCCCAAGTTGGGGAAGTTAAACTCATGGTTTTACGCCAACAATACCAAGGATTAACTCACGCAGATAATTATTATGAACAGGAATATCAGGAGATGGAGGCCCCTGATCATGTTGGCTTCTAGGAATAGAAGCCCCAATACAAGGAGTGGGGAGTGTAAAGGGATAAAAAAGGTTCCAGTTAGGGAAGGAACCATTTTGTAAGGACCACGTGGGCCACGTGTTCTTAAGCTCGTTACTACAGCAGAAGTACTGCCCCTAGATCTACCTCAAGTACCGCTCCTAGATCTACCTCAAGTACCGCCCCTAGATATACCTCACCTATCACTTGTGTTACTGCAGTGGAAATACCGCCCCTAGTAGATCTACCTCACCAATCACTTGTGTTACTGTAGCGGAAGACCTACCCCACCAATCAGTTGTGTTACTGTAGTGGAAGTCCCGCCCCATGGAAGTTACGTTGTTCTTCCTTTCCACCGATTCGTGTTACCCTGGTTACCGTGGTGAAAGCCCCACCCTTAAGGAAGACATGTTTCCCCTTCCTCCCACTCCCACTTCCCATCTTATAAAAAGGGGAACCCATCGCAGCACATGGTCTTTCTGGTCTCTGCTCTGTTGGGAGCACGCCGTAGACCCTGGTACCAGATTAAACGAATCCACTTGAGCATTTGCCTGAGTTGTTGTCCCTTCATTTCTCCGCGTCGGAATAGGATTTGGACCTTCCGGGCCTAACACCTTTGATTCAATAGGGGGCCAAGGGGGAGCAGGACATATAGTAGAACTTTGTCATGGTGGGAAAGTTCCTGCTGCTTGAATCAAAATTGTTTGATGAAATGTTTCCTGGCTGTCCATTTCATTCTCTATCTCCTTCACAAGGGTCAGTGAATTTCACTGGGAGCAGAGTTGATTTCAAGTCAGTATTTGCATGAAATTGGCAACAATGCTTATTCCATGGTTTGGAGTCTCATCTTCAAATGTGGCCTTAAGACCAGCCTGGCTGCCACCTTTGGGTTATGGTGAGAATTTTAGGCTGCAGGCAAATAAATGTGTAAAGACACCATTATTGATTCTCACACTGATCTCCTCTCCATGAAAGTGTGGGCCCCACAAGCTTCCTTGAATATTCGTGTTAGATCTGAAACCCAACTCATACTGAGCACTGGAACCAGAAAGAAAAGGGCCTGTAGGAACTTCCTAGGTCCTCTTCTTTAGAAACTGGAAGGATTGAGATACCATCATTCTAGGATAGAAGGGGGCACTGGGAAGGAGGTGGCCCTGACACTGGGACTGAGTTTTTCCAGGGTGTCCAGACTCAAGGGTCAGCAGGGATACTCGGGACATTCCATTAGAGTAGGAACTGAAGCTACCTGTGCAGGACCCACAACTCAGCACGTGTGCCAGGACCACACATGGTGACTATGCTTGTCAGCCAGCAGGGAACACCTGAAGTCAGACAGAACTTAGAGAAGCACTAAAAGTTCTTGTTCCCCCACTGATAAGAAAAAACTCCTATATCACACTATGCAGAACCTCTTAAAAATGCAAACTCTTGGGCTGGAGAGATAGCAGAGTGGGTAGGCATTTGCCTGGCACACAGCCCAACCCAGTTACAGTTACTGGCATCCTTATGGTCCTCTGAGTCTGCCAGGTATAATTTCTGAGCACAGAGCCAGAAGTAATGTAACCCCCGAACACTTTGATGTGGCTCAAAACACAAAAACACACACCCAAATGAAATCTTGGCTCATTTTTGCCCACAAGAAATGGGGTTCACAGGACCCCCTTCTCACCTTGTCATCCTTCCTATAAGATGATACCCAACTATTAAATCAAAACAAAGGCATTTCCCCAATTCCCTTTTTCTTTTCACCTAGCCTTTTGATATGTAAAAGCCCACTGGATCTCTCTACCCTGACCCCACCCTGGTGGATTTTGTTCTGAGAATAAAGAAAAGTCAGTTTAACTTGGTGCTCAGGCAGAGATACCATGAGGAGAAAAAAACAAAAGAATCCATGACTCTCTCCTGATTGGTATGGTTTATTAATTCTTCATGGCTACCCTACCTGCATCAGTCCCATCCGCCTGCAGTGATTTCACAATGTGGTGATTTATTTTATACTTTCCCTCACCTCTGAACGTTTTAAAGGCCTCTGGAGTCTGCACATTCTATTGACCTGAGTGCAAGTGGCTATCCCAGGAGCTCTGCTACACCACAACACAGCACATGATCTCACATGAAGGACAGAGAAAGTGGCATACAAGGTACAGAGGCATATGCTGAACATGAACAAGGCCCAGGGTTTAAACCTTGGAACTTCATGACCTCGGGCCCTATAAAAGGCCTTTGGTTTCTTCAAAGCAACATGGTGTGACTGTTATGAAAACCAAGTACGGGCAGGACAGAGAGCACAAGAGTTAAGGTCTTGCAGATGGGCAACCTTGCTGGTACCACACATGGTTCCCTAAGCACTGCTAGGTGTGACTCTTGAGCATAGAACCAGGAGTGGTCCCTGATAAATGCTACACATGGACTTCACCTCTCCAAAATAATATTATCACTGGGGCTGAAGCGGTGGCTCAGTGGTGGGGCGTTCACCTTGCATGTGGCTGACCTAGGATGGACCGCTGTTTGATGCCCCGGCGGCTCATATGGTCTCCCAACCCAGGAGCTATTTCTGAGTGCTGAACCAGGAGTAACCCCTGAGTGTCACTGGGTGTGGCCCAAAAGCCCCACCCCCCCAAAATATAAAAAAAAAAATAGTACCACTTTAGGAATGCCCCAGGACTCACAGAAATTCTCTAGAGCTGGGTAAGGGGCTGGAGATTTGCATTTAAACATCTTCTATGAGACGTTTGCTGAGTCTCCAAGAAGTTTATTCTGCTTTGCTCTGGAAAGGAAATGAAGGTGACACCATGTTGTTCCCTGCTGGCACATGCAGGAGAGGTCAGCTGAGGGGACAGTCGTATCAGCTCTGTTGAAGCAGGTAAGAGGATTCAGAAGTTCACTTGGCTTTGCTTCATGAACTTAGCTGTGTGATCAACACACTCTCCAGATGTAAACTGAAGGATATAATCAGGTCTCCTGAGAACCCTGAGCTACTTAATACATGTGTGTAAGGAGAGAGGATCCATACTATGAGCTATGGACATTACCAGTAGCAGTTGGCTGGAGCAACGAGTTCAACAAGAACACTGCCACCTCACAACAGACAGAGAGAGTGAAAATTGTGTCAGCTCCTAAGAACTGTGGTGTAGACTCTTCCTTTTCCAGAGGGCGGCAGGTTTTGTCTGTTTCCTGGCAGGGCTGTGGATGGTGCAAATTCACGACCAAGGCAAATCAATAGCAAAATGAGAATATATTAATAGCAATATCAAAATCAATTTGGGAGGGCCACCTGACATCAGAAGGTGGGGATTGGTCAGGAGTGCAGCCACCAGGCAGCTTTCAGAATTTGGTGGCATTGCATGGAGGGGGACTTGGGTTAGTCACAGGAAGCATTGTTCAAGCAGAACCATTTGGAATAGTTGAAACTAGCCCTGAGGGTGGTGGGAGGTCCCATTCTGAGCTAGAGCTTGGGAAATAGGCATTGACATCAGTGGCCCTCACCAAAACATCAGACTTGAACTACTTGTCATGGACACACATTTTCTAGCTCCTGCCATGAGGACTCTTTCTAAAAAGAGCAGCACCAAGAGGCCTAGGGGCAGTGAGCAGTGCCCTGTTGCTCCCAGCCAATGGCCAGAGGCAGGGCCTATCTGGTGGGCTGTCAGATCTAGTTGAGTCTTTGGTTGTTGCTCTGCATCTCCTAGAGAGAGGTGTGGAGGAAGAGGGAGGCCAGCAGAGAACTGTGTCCTATGCTGAGTGTGGAGGCTGGTCCAATCAGCCTTCCTCTGCTTCTATCTCAGAACCCCTCAATAGTGGCCCCCTTGAATAAGGCCCACAGGGGCCAAGAGGCAGAAAAAGAAGCTAAGATATGATGGACTCCAGGAAGCAGTCCTGGTAGCCTCCATCTTGTGCACCAGGATGTGGACAGATGCAGCAGATGCACCAAAATGCTTTGGCTTTCATGCTGGGTGCTTGCTTTCCTGGCTTCTCTCATCACCTTGTCTCTTCTCAACGTGCAGGATGACATCCATACAGGAAAGTGGCCTCTTCACCGAGGGAATCCTGAATAGGGATCCCCAACATTGAAGTGGAGCTACAGTCTCCTATAAAGTAGCTTCCAAAGTGGCCTTCCAGCTAGGATGTAAGGAACTGAGGGAGGATAGGGTGCAGAGGTTTGCTCCACATCCTGTTTCATAGGGTGCAAAGGTTAGCCCCACTAGGCTCTGTTTGGGAACCCTTCCTTCGGCTGGCCCTGGCCAATATCTCAATTCACAGCCTCCCTCTTGCAGGCAGTAACCTTTCCTTCCATTCTCCTCTTAGGAGGGACAGGGGGCCTCCTCTTCTGAAACGGGGCACTGGGAGGAGCCTGGCATGTGGATGGCCCCTCCAGAGGAATAGGGGAGAGTGGACCCTCAATCCCATGTCCATCTAGCTCAGGGGAAGCCTAGGATGCTCATGGGGGAGGAGGCAGGAAGGCAAACAGTGACAGAGTCTTTCTTATTTAAAACAAGAGAGGATATGTTGTTAGTAAGTGTGGGCAGGAGAGTCGGGCAGCTAAAGGTCCACTCAGATGAGGCTCGAGGCCTTCTCCTGTACGTTGTACTCCTTGTTCTTCTTCATCCGCCAGGCGACCACCATCAGCAGCAGCACACCTAGTGCCTTGTAACCCATCTGCAGGCCCAGGTATCTGTGGGGAGGAAGGGAATAGGCATGGTAGTGGGCAGGCACCAGGAACAAAGCAATGTGCAGTGACCCAGGAACAATGTCTTTACCCCACCCCCTCAACCTCCCCAGGTGAGGAAAGCTTTTCTTATTCCTTTGGCCCAGGAGACGTAGGAGCTGACACAACTCCTTATGGATGGCTCATCATCACGGTGCCTCCTAGAGGTCAGAGGCAGTCATGCATCCCCAGCAGACTCTCAGGGACCTGAACTACCAAAATTTCCTGCACTCTTGTTCTGTCCCTTCCCAACCTTCTGCGTCACTCTCAGTTGGTCTCTCTCTTTGGTCTCTGCTAGCAGCTGACTGGGTCTGACATGCCGAGCAGTAGGAGGCTCCCTTGCTCCATCCCACACCCACTGACTTTACGTATTCCCCCCCACTCTCTCACCTCTGTCATCATCCCTCCCTTTTGAGAAACATTTTGCTGCGTTGTGTCTCTATATAACTTGTGGGGACCACAGACCTGGGGTACCTCACAACGGACTCATTTTGAGTCCTAAATATCTGCCATCGGTGGTCCCAGGCCCCTTGCGATGCAGCACCCCCTCTGGTCTACTAGTAGTAGAGAAGCTGCCCACAGCCCTCACCTGTCCCGGAGATTGTCACTGTCATAGTAGTCACAGGCCCCTCGTCTCCCTGAGCACTGTGAGCGCCACCGGATGCAGGAAGAGTCAATGAGGAGGCCATAGAGGGCTGGGGATGGTAGCCAGGCTGATACCAGTGGGAAGAAAGATCAGGGAGGCAGGTCAAAAATACTGTACGCAGGGCTGGGAGTGAGTCCCTACCATAGTAAGCAGGGGTCCATGCCTGAGAACTGCTCTGCCTACCCAGGAAACACAGCAGCTCTGGAAAGCTCTGGAAAGTTCTTGAAAGCAGAGCTTTCCAAGAACTCTGAGTTCTTCTTCCACTAGAAGGCACAGAAGAGTAAAGACTATAGAGTCCCCTTTCAGGCCAGGTTACATTAAATTCAGCACACTAGATAAGAGACCTTCGTCGGGGGATAACCCAGAGATGACATATTGACCATCCAAGGCATCAGCTCCTTCAGTCCCCACAGCAGCCTAAATAGTGTGGGTCACTCATTTTATAGAGGGAAGTGTGTTCATTGTCAGCCCAGAGGGTCAGGCTGGAATGGATCACAGTGTATAAGGTTTGAATCTTTTGTTTTACTACTTTGCTAAGCTGACAGATGGTGGAAACAGCAACCTGCTCCAAAGGTCTCCCAAAAGCCTCTGAGCAGGGTCCTGAGGACTACCTCTCTCCTATCACACGCATATACACTGAGTGGTGGAACACATCCAGCATGGGCTATGCCTGGCCACTGCCACACCTTTAGAGTGGCCTAGGAGTCCAGCGCTTAGTTCTAGGCTATCACTGGAATGGGAAGACCTGATATGGTGTTCTGTGTTCAAAACCCTGGGGTGGGTGGAGGTGAACCCTCCAAACTCTGCCTGGAAAAGGGAATCTAAGCTTCTGCTGTGGCTCTAGCCTGCAACGGGAACCTTTCAGAATCAGCCTCCCCATTCACATCTGCTCACTTTCACATTTCTTGATAAATGGCACAGAGCCAAGTCATTATGACTGTCCTCTGTCACATTTCCCTCCATAAAAACAAATCCCCCCAAATTTCATCCAAACACTAGTGTCTCCTGGAGACCAATGATCTTTTCTGAGTGGAAAGATGGCTCCAGTCATGAACTCCTGCCAACCTGGAATTTCTGGGCCCTCATGCATATTCCCTAAACTGAGATGGGAAACAAAGCAAGTGCTCAGAGCTGCAGGAACTGGGAGTTTACAAGCTCATTTTCAAAGTGGCTGGAACAGGGTGTACTGAGGACTCCTTTGGGGTTGAAACAAGTTGGAAATAAGTCATGTAATTATAGAAAGGAAATGGCACCAGGATGTACCCTTACCAGGAGGACAGGGTGGATTCTGGCCCTACAGCCTCTGTACATGTACCACTGGCCAGGGAGGGGATCCAAGGTGCTCTGCCTAGAGGAGGGTCTAGTGGTCCCAGTAAGCAAACCCTATCCAAGAGCAGTTTATTGTTCATGACCAATCCATGCTGGAGTCTTGCAGAGATGCCCCTCTGTTGGCTCTAGATGACCATCATCAGCATAGCCAGAATTTCAAGGAAGTGGGGACTGGCATCTAGGAAATAACACACTGAAGGCATTTGAGTGTTTTTTTGTTTTCTGGAGAAGGGTTGTCACACCCAGTGATGCTCGGGGGTTACTCCTGGCTTTGTACTCAGAAATCACTCCTGGCTTGGGAACACCGGGGGATCAAACTACAGTCCATCCTAGGTTAGTTGCATGTAAAGCAAATGCCCTACCGCTTGTGCCACCGCTCTGGCCAATGATGGCTGAAATCCCTCCTCAGTCGCTGGCACATTCCTCACAGGTCAGCCCAAATATGCAGCAGCGATGAGCCTCTACTCTACACCACCAGACCCCAGGGGTGTCCCAGGGCCACCCTCAGGAGAGGGGACACTCCTCATACACTTACCCAACAGGCGCATCAGCAGGAACTGGACCCCAATGGCAAAGGATTTTTCCTCCTGGTTCACCACACTGAAAGGACATAGGAAGTTAGCAGTTGAAAGACCACTCTCTCTTCTCTGTCCTCCCTGCACTCTTCCCTCATGAAAATCTGCCAAACTTGGGCCTCAGTTACTGGGGGGTAGGGGGCACTGATGTGATACTCCTGGGCCCCTACTCCTGTGTCTTATGTTGGATTCTCAGAGCATCCCATATAGCACCCATGCCCCTGGGAGCACATTAGAAATGCAGATTTCGACCCCATGTCAATCAGGCCCAGCAATAGAACAACTAAGCTGGGCAACCTGATGTTACTCCCCTGAGGTCATTTTCACCAACCCTGTCTCACAAAAGAGCAAACTAAGCAACATCCTGGACACACTGCTAGCACTTTTACTATTCTCTTCTTTCCCCAAGGTCTTTTCCCACTGTTTCTAGAACTTTCCTCATTCCCTTTTTTATTGGCACATGTAGACTTGGTTCTCCTGTCCCCACATAGAATGAAGTGCTGGCAGGTCAAAGGAAGAGCTTTCTCCTCTCCCTCCCTCCCTCCCTGCTTCCCTCCCTCCCTCTCTCTCTCCTTCCCTCTCTCTCTC
>PVKC010052852.1:0-10207 GCA_004027635.1 Crocidura indochinensis
AAAGAAAGAAAGAAAGAAAGAAAGAAAGAAAGAAAGAAAGAAAGAAAGAAAGAAAGAAAGAAAGAAAGAAAGAAAGAGATGAAAGGAAAGGGGGTGGAGTGATAATATATTGGGCTAGGACTCTTGAAAAAATTATTCCCTAAATTACATGATGCCACTGATCATTGAGGCTCTGATCCCACACGTGTCCTATTTTCTTTCTTTCCTAAAGTTCATGACAGCACAGGCTGTGGGCCATGAAGCTGGAATGGGGAACTGAGTGCAGAGGAAGAGATGGCTTGCCTGAGCTCTGCCTGCTGCGGCTGGTGCTACACCTCTTCTTGGTCCTGTGCACGTTCCATGTGCCTGCAGGTAAGCACGTGGTAGGGTACATGTGCACATGTGTGTGTGCTTGTGCGTGCGCACGTGAAGGCTTTTATGCCAAAGGAAATGGCAATAGCATCGTTCGTGCAGAGGTGGCCAGGGGCGCAGTGTCTGCGTCCAATGTGCACCCAGGCCTGCTTGCTTGCATGTTCAGGTGGATGCTGTAGCTATTCCCTGGAGCCACAGTTTCCTTCCTGCCTGACACAGGACTATAGAGGCACAGTTGGGTATGCGAGGAGGAAGTACAGAGACTGTGATGACGTTAGGCCTTTGACTATTTCTAGACTCTCCCCTTGTGGCAGCCCCTTACTCTCAGCTATGCGTGTAGGTAATGAGATTTGGACTTGGGCTAGGCTTGTTATGCAGCTCCCCAGCAGGGAGTCACAGAGTAGGGTTCACTTGAATCATTTAGCTTCATCTTGCAGCTGCTTTCAAAGAAGAAAGTAGCAACAACAGAATGCTTTGCTCTCAGCTTGTACTGGTAGGATGAGGTCAAGCAAGGACCATGGCTTCTAGTCATCCACTTGGTCAAAGATGACAAGTAGCAGGAGCCCTTAGGCACCAGGCAGTTGGAACAGGGCAGTAGAACAGGGCATAGATGATGCATTGTCCATCATGATCTGAGGCTCTCCTGAAGAGGCCTGAATCCTCACCCTCATATGGCTAGGAGCTAGAGCTGCCTAGGTCAGGAGGCTGAGAAGGAAAGGGGAGGAGAAGGTTATAGCTAGAGCTATCACCACATCTAGATGATCAGAGAGAAGCAGGAGGCAAGAGTCTCTGCATTCGAGCCTACAAATCAGGCCACAGTTTGCTCACCAGCTCCAGTAGTATCTCTTACCCAGGACCAAGTTCTTTCTACCTTCAACCCATGCAGGAGTCCTGCCCAGGCCATCAAAAGCCTGCACTATACCCTCATATTTTGGTGGTCAAAAATACCAGAAACAGAGCTCCAACCAAAGTGCAGACTTTAGAAGGTACTGACATCAGCAGACCTGCTACCCCAAGAAACCCAGACTAACTGGAACCCTTCATGTGGGGCATGTTCAGGTCTCCAGTCATCTTTGGGATGTTGGGCTATGGTCCACATTGTGGGACTCTACCCCCCTTCCCAGAGGAAGACCTGAGAGGGGGGAGGGTAAGCAGTCTTTTTCTTTGGAGCTAGGGGAGGGGGCTGCTCTCCCCTTCATGACTCATTTTAGGCTGTGTGGGTTATTACATTATGTTTGAAATTACCATGGCAACCAGCTGGCAATCAAGGGTAATTGCACTTGTCACCAGGGCAACGGGGCAAAACCCACAGCAGCCACTCTCTGTAGTTGCCCTTGGGGTGCATTAAAGGTCAGGCTAGACTAGAGCCAATACCAGCCAAGGGATTTGGGGGCTCCCTGGAAAGGGAAGGCTAGCCGGAACCCATGGAGTTGTCTTCCGCCAAGGCCAGCCATGTCATTCCATACCTAGGGCCCCTATCCCTGACCCCATCCCTGACCCCCTGCCCTACACCACCCTGCACCAAACACATTATGAGGCTCAGCGTAAGCAGAATCAGAACTTTTATGCTCACAATTGGTACTTGTAGATGGCCCATGGGCCCTCCTCCTCATACTCACGACGGCTGAGCCAGAGGCTCTGGAATGCTTCCCGGGAGGCCATGATGGAACCTCCAAGCCATGCAGCAAAAGCACGATGAGGAGAAGCCAGCACAGTGGCACGGGGGCTCAGCTCCTGTTTGATGCGCTCAGGAAAGCCTCTCAGCAGGGTGGTGCCACCTTCTAGCACCACATTGGCCAGCAGCTGCTCTTGTTGCTTGGCCTCTAGCTGGTTAATACTCAGGAGGGCTAGTTGTGGGAGGCCGGGCTGGTTGACTCCTATCAGATGGGGCTGGAAGAGGGCTTCGGGAACACAGAAGCGCTCAGAGCCCACCTTGATGACCTGTTTATCTGGAAGCACGAAGTTCATCTGGGCTTGGCCCTGAGTGTGGACCTGCTCAGCGGCCATATCCATGGCTACGTAGCAGCAGGCTTCTTTAATCTGGTTGACCAGGTCTGCCCTGGGCAGCGACTGGCCACCTGCTAGCAATAGCTGAGCCAGGTTTTCAGTGAGATCACAACCAGCCACATCTAAACGATAGGTGTCCATTGGGGCCAGATCTCCAGTGAGGATGGGTGTCACGTAGGAGGTTCCATGGCCGCTACCCAGCACCAAGCCGGTGGTTCTCCCATAAGCATAAAGCGCCAGTAATGCTTGATGCACTGTCTGCATGGCAGGCACCTGGAAACGCTCAAAAAGGATCTCAGCCATCTTTTCTCGGTTGGTGCGTGGGGAGATGGGCGAGTCAGCCACGAGCACGGCCAGTTCCTCGGGCCGGATACCCAGACGACAATAGAACAAGTGCTGCCATAGCACCTCCAGGGCATCCCAATCAGAGACCACTCCTCGGTTCAGCACCGAGTAGGAGCCCTTTTGGTTCTTGGGCACCAAAAACCGGGGTTGGCCCTGGACTGGCTGCTGTAGCAGCTGGATGTAAGAGGAGACCACACTAAGGACATGGTCCTCTCCAGCCAGTCCACATTTGGTGAAGCCTGAGCCAGTGTCAATCACCACAGCCGCCATTTTCTGGTAAGGACTCACTGGCTGGTGGCAGAGCACTGGGGCGTGCGCTGGCAACACAGCTGTGGGAGACACCAGCTCGTAGCAGGTCCCATGGAGCAGGCCGAGGTGTGCCACCATGGGGGAGTGTGTGACATCTTCATCTGTCAGCTTGAGCTGGGAACCCTGGGAGTCAGTGCGCACCATGGCCACGGGCAGCACCTTGCAGCCGGGGCCAGGAGTGCTGAGCGTGTACAGGGAATGGGGTTTGTCCTGTACCATGGCAGGGTTGCCGGGTTGCCAGAAAACCCTGCATCCCTTGGAGCTGTGGATGTCATTGAGAGCTTCCTTTTCTCTGTTCAAATGGACTTCAGCCCCCTCAGAGGTTGGGATTACCCTGCGGGTGCCCCCATAGTCAGGCACTATGGTCTCCCTTTCCTGGTACAGATCAGGGACCTGGGTATTCTCCCTGGTGGTAGGAGGTACATTTGAAAGGCTGGGTTCACGGTGGACAGGTAGTTCCTGGGGAGGCTTCCGGTCCAGAGGGGTCCCTGGAAGAGGGGATGAACTTGGAAAGTAGAACTGGTTTGTGATGGGAGGCTGCTCCACTGCAGCATGCTGATAACTAGAAGGGGGCTGTGTGGCAAAAAGAATCTCTTCATGGGGATGTGACCCCTTGGTCAGTGGGTGAACGCCAGCTCCTTCTGCCTGGGGGTTGTCAGACAAAGCAAAAACATCTTTTTGTGCATGGTTGCATCTGTTCTCCATTTGTTTTGCCTCTGTTCTGCATTTGTTTTGGACACATGTAGCAGACTTGGGAGGCCACTCTGAGCTTATGCACTGCAGATTCTTGGGGGAGACCACAGAATGGTTCTTCGTCCAGGTGGCGAGATTAGCTTCATTTCTCTCTGCATCAGGCTTAGACCACCCAGGATCTGGAACTTGTAGCCTCTCTCCCAACTGGAGGGGCACCTCAATTGGGACAGTCCCCCTGAATACCCTCACCCTCTGGGGTGACACAGGTTGAGGGTTATCCTTTTCCTTCAGGTTGAATGTTGAATCCTTATGGACCAGGGCCACCTCTGGGCAGTTGTTTATGGATGATACAGGCCAGAAGTTAGAGTGATTGTTAGTGGGGCAGGCAGGCACAGGCTTGGGCTGGTCAGGCACCTCATTTTCAGAGGCAGGATTGGCTGAGGAGCTGGGGACAAGTCCAACCAGCACAGACCGTGACCCCTTGGGGTCGTGGCACAGCAGTCCTATCTTGGTGTTGCCCGTGGCCATGTCGAAAACTACCACCTGGTCTTCCACGGCATCCTGGAGCAGGCAGGAAGGGTCAGTAGAAGTGGGGATCTTCGTGGCTTCCTCAGAAGACAGCCCAGGGAGCTGCGCACTGGGGGAGGTGATTTCACTAGTGGCGAGGTGCTGCTGCTCCGGCTGAGAGCTGCCAGCCTTCTGTCTACTCCTTTTCCCGGGATTGCCAGGGTGTTTTGACAATGGCATTGGGCTAATGGGGCTAGAAGGATCAGCCTCTTCTGTTGGCCTCTGAGGATGCCCAAGTAACTCCTGGCTTCTGTTGGCCTTGACAGACTTCAGAGCAAAGTCTGAGCTTGAACCTTGGGCCTGCTCACCTTGGCTGAGAGGAGGTGGAAGAAGCTCTTCCTGAGGACAGGGATTGTCCTGGCCAGCTCCGACTGCTTTGGAAGACTCCATGAAGGTTGACCAGTGGTTCCCACGATTGTTGTGTTGGAAGTCTTGGGACTGTGGTGCCTGGGAGACGGTAATGGTATTAGTCATGTGGTCAAGGTTAGAGGACTAAAGATTAATTGCTGCTGTCGGGGTTTTCTCTGGAGCTGAAGTATCTACCTGAGTAGGAGTTGAAGGAGCCTGGAGCAAGTCTGGGCCCTTGCCCTGCTCCTGATCTTGGGCCACAACTGGAAGAGGCTCTTGGTCTATCGCTGAGTCCCCTTCCCCTGGAGGGAAACGGAGTAGCCACCGGCTCTTCCTGAAGCCAAGGGTGGGTGTTTGACTGGGGCTGCAGAGCCCTCTGCCACATCCTACCAAAACTTTAGCTGGAGTCTTGCTCTGTCCCGCAACAAGCTCCTGGAGCCGGGAGCGATAGGATCTTTTCTGGGCGGTGTTACTGGTGGTGTCACTGCACTTGTACATAGGGAGGGTGGGGGTCTCGCTCTCCATGGTGCCGTGCATATGGGCACCTCCGATGGGATTTGTGAACTGGCTAGTGAAGAAGAATCTCGGGGGATCTTGGTAATCTTGCTCATAACCAACCTGAAAACTAACCTCAGCAGGGTTCTGGAGTGGTTGCTGAATGGAGTAAGGGGCCTGGGAGGCTGAGTCACAGGTCCCCTCAGTGCCAGCACTGACGGGCAATGACAACCCTTGCTTCAAGAACATGGATCCTGAACACATCCATTGTCCCTGAGACCCCGAAAGGCCACCCCCCAGCTGCTGGGTGCTAACCCCGGGATAGCCCTGAGAGCATGATGGATCAGGGTCCCCCACCTTCCTGATGGTCTCCATTGTCCTGTTCCATGCCCTAGGTGCCCTGCCCCCACTTCATTGCCATGGTGACCCCACACATCATAGCCCTCAATGACCTAGGGGGAGGTCATGACAGAGTATGAGAAACTAGGGGCTCCACCCCTCTGAAGAATGGCCCGTCCAGGGTAGACAAATAGGTCCTGGACCCAGGTCTACCAAAACTAGTCACCTCCTCACCTCTTCCAAACTAGGTGACCACTTCAGAGGCCAGTACTGGAGGAGGGGGCAGCGGAAGGCCAGGGAGAATGGTGCCCAAGAGGTACTTTGGAAATCTATGGGTTCCCCATCTCCCCCTGATGTCACACTGGCTCTTTCTCTTCATCATCTCCCATGCGTTAGCTTGAAACTCAAGCAAGCCGTGACCCACAGATGAGGTTCCGGGAATGTGGTATGAGATTGTTTGGGGGCCAGAGTCCCTTGATTTCTTAGTCCCAGTAGGCAGAAGGGTGTGAGGGGCCCCCGGCTCAGACCCGCGCTCCCTTCCCCCATGCTTCCTGGCTCCCACTCCAGGATCGGCAACTTCTTGGCAGTCTTTTCTGCTCCAGATGGTTCTCCTCTGCTTGTGCTCACAGAGCCCCCTCCTCAGAGCCACATGTCCTTCAACCCAGGCCCAGTATCCCACAGAGGTGGGGGTGGGGACCCTTGTGGGCAGGGGGACTCCACTCGGAATCCTCCAGGCAGAATGTTCTAGTTCTTTTTTTTTTTTTTTAGGGCCACACCCCGTGGTGCTCAGGTTACTTCTGGCTCTGCTCAGAAATCAATCCTAGCAGATATGGGGGACCATATAGGATGTTGGGGTTGAACTTGGGTTGAAGTTGTTTGCATGCAAGGCAAACACCCTACGTCCATGCTATCTCTCCGGCCCCTAGTGTTTTATTTTTATCAAACTGTTAAACCTTGGCCAGAAAGGGGGCAGGACTCTGAATATAGGGCGAGGCCAACCAAGTGTTTATGCCAGAGGGGGCTTCTCACCCAGTGGGCACAAATCTGACTACAGGGTGGGAATTTGGGGGCTGCATGTCTGGGTACACAGTGGATGCAGCTGAGTGTCAGTGAGGACAAGTAGGACGAAGGACCAGACGTAGGGTTGGTATGTAGGAAATGTAAGCTTGGAGACCAGGCGGATATTTCTCAGATGGGAGTGAGACTAGCCTGGACCACTGACCCAGACATGCCTACGAGCCATAGGCCTGGCCCGAGCTGAAATGAGGGGGCCTGCCTGTGAGTCTGGGGGTTGTAAGAGCAGGACTTGAGGCCAGAGGCTGACCCCCTCCCAGACCATCAACCCTCAAATGTGGGGCCTTCTCCCTCAGTTCTCCAGGCCTGTGTCCTCTCAGAACTCAGTCTTCCCACCTGGGAAACAGGTCTGTGGAGAATGCAGCTGTAGACCTCTTCCTCAGCAGCAGCGTGCTTCACAGAGATTAAAAATAGTGCTTACAGTTGGCCAAGGAGTGTGAAGCGACGTGACCGAGGACCAAGGCAAGCAAGCGCTGTGTCTGCACCTTCCTGGGTCAGCACTAGGCAAACCCTGAGTCAGCCCTGGCTCAGGCCCCCCGGGGTCACCCCTCCCCACACTGCTAAGAACGGGGGTGGTGGGGGGAACAGATATCTTTGAACGTCAAAGAGGAGCTGTTCTCCACAACGTTCTCCCAGAGGATCTGGCCGGCACACGAGTGCTTGCAGCACACGCGGCTGAACACTATTAACTTCATTAATCTCAGCAAATTGGACTTTGTGATTTTCTCCTCCACCTCAGAGGGGCCTCTCACTGCCTTGGCTGCCTGCACAATACTAGATCGGGACAGTTTTTGGAAGTACCAGGAGACCTAGAAGGGCTCCTCTCCCCCAGGGTGCCCTCCCTAACTCCCTAACCACTGCACCATCTCCCTCTCCCACAGGGAGACATAAGACTCCTGTATGGGTGGGGTGGGGGGGTCCTATGTGAATTTCTGCCAGACATCCTGGGGAACAGAACAGAGCTGGCTGAAAGGTGTGCATCCTAAAGAAGCCAGATAAGAGGGCTAGCTCCTCCCATACCCCCAGAAACAAACAGCCCTGCAGCAGTGCTCTGCAAATACTAGACCCTGATTGGGATTCTTGGTCCCTGAGGAACACATGGTGTAGCCCTAATGGCCCCCTGCATCTCCATGCCAGTGTACACAATCTTCCTGTTCAAACCACCAGGTTAGGATCCTGGGGAGTGGCTCCCTGCGCAGAATGATCCGTTTTCTACAGGAGTGTGCCTAGCACAGAGCGTTTATAGGAGATGGGGCTCATATATCACAAATGAAGAAACTGAGACAGGAGAGGCAAGAGAATTTAGAGATTGTAGAGGTTGAGAATTCAAAGCATAGCTCTCAGGAACCACAGCTGGGTCCCAGGGCCTCGCTGGAGAAAAATCAACATGCTCCAGGAGTACTATGTCACAATTACCCTCCCAAGCTGGTCCCTCTGTTTACTCCAGATAGTTTAAAGAGAGAGAGAGAGAGAGAGAGAGAGAGAGAGAGAGAGAGAGAGAGAGAAAGAGAGAAGGAGAGAGAGAGGGAAAGAAAGAGAGAGAAGGAGAGAGAGAGAGAGAACAAACAGTGGGCAGAGTATTTGTCTTGCATGAAGCTGATGCCACTTTGATCCCCAGCACCCCAGATGGTCACAGAGCACACATGGGAGTAATTCCTGAACATCACCGATGTGGCCCAGAAATGAAGGGGAAAAAAAAGCTGCCTAGGCCCTGGAAGAAAACATTTTCTTTTCTTTTGGGAACTCCTAAACCAGTTCCCTCACAGGAACATGGGATTACTAAGTGCAAACCCCTGGTGCAAACCCAGCCAAGTCCTTCATACAATATTCATTTTTTGTTTTGCTTTGTTTTGTTTTTGGGACACACCTAGGGGTGCTCAGGGGTTACTTCTGACTCTGCACTCAGAAATCGCTCCTGGCTGGCTTGGGGGACCATATGGGATGCTGGGAATTGAACCCAGGTTCGTCCTGGATCAACTGTGTGCAAGGCAAATGCCTTGCTGCTGTGCTATCTCTCTGGACCCTTATACAATAGTCTTGACTAGTCTAAAGTTCACTTCATCTCATCCAGCTGAGGAAAGGTGCCCTAGGGAGGAAGAACACACAGTCTCTAGGGATTGATCCCTGTACCCCTCCCCCCCACATGTTTTTAAATAGTTTCTCACCGGGAAGAAGGGCATCCAATTCTATTTCTGATTCTGGAAAGTGAGTAGGGCCAAGATGTAGTCATGGCAACCAGAGAGCCCCTCCCCTCTGGCTGAGCCCATTCCCCAGGCTGAGGCAGTGGATATGGAAGAACCAAGAAGGTACAGGAAGGACTGGAGAGATAGCATGGAGGTAAGGCACTTGCTTTTCATGCAGAAGGACAGTGGTTGGAATCCCAGCATCCCATATGGTTCCCTGTGCCTGCCAGGGGCGATTTTGGAGCATAGAGTCAGGAATAACCCCTGAGCGCTGCCGGTGTGACCCAAAAACCAAAAAAAGAAAAAAGAAGAAGGTACAGGAAGGAACTCAGTTTGAGGGTGAGACCTTAGGACATTTCTGTGAGGGCAGGTCCAGGACTGGCCTCCCTTCACTCATCCCTCTCCAGGGCCTCTCCTTCCATCCTCAGTCTCTGGAGGAAAAAGATTTCAGCCCTCTAAAAGGCTAAAAGGCCAGAGTTCAGGAGACGGGGACAGTAGCACCACTCTAGGAAGCCCTCTGTATGTAGGTCGATCCAAGTTATTCAGATAGTGGTGGAAAGTTGGCAGGTTGGGCATCTATGCATCCAAGGCAGAAACACAGAAGGTTCCTCTCTCCAACACTGGCCAGTTTTCCATTCCATCGTGTTCTTTGCAGGCAGTACCATCAAATCCTGGTTCTACATGCTTCCATCCCTGGCAAGATTTGAGACATTTCCCAAAACAGACTCAGAAGAAACCTTAAAGCGATCCCAATATAGTCAGCCATTTGGTAATGGTAATGCGTAAGGGAAAGCAAGCCCCACTTTTCCAGAGGTTCACCTGCTGCTGACCAAGAGCTGGTGCACCAGCCTGTGGGTCCTGGAGACTGCAAATGGGAGCATCTAACTCTGGAGAAAAACAAAAAGTATTCCTGAGAGAGTACAGCAAAGGCTGCTGCGGCAGCGAGCTTCTGGGAAAGCTGTCTGGGCCATGTGATCCCAGCCTCAGTGGGTACGTACCCACAGATAGCTGAGATCCCCTAAGGAGGGAGACTTTGCTGCTCTCTGTCTCACTCCATTCACCCCCTTCCTGGAGCTAGTCACATGAACAGTGAGCCCTAACTCATGCTCCCCTCAAATCTCTCCTGGCCAGGGTGCCCCCATTACAGGTAGGTAGCACCCTGTCTTGAAGTTGACACCTCCTGCTGCCTGCCTCCAAAGAAAAACAGGAGGCAGAGGAGCCATTTCTAGGGGAGCCTAGAGCAGGGCAAGAGGGGACCATTTCCTCCCTTCGTTGGGGATGCGGAAGACAAAAATCCAAGCCTGCCGAGGGATGTGACTTTTGAGCTCTAAGGCCCAGGGAAATTTAAATAACAGATGTTTAAACAACCTTCCCTGCAAGCCTGGTGCGGTGACCCCTCTGCTGTGATGTGTTACAGCTTAAAAATAGCCCACAATGAACTGCTCTGAGCTCCAATTGACTCAAGCTTACGTAACTCGGCGTGAAAGATGGCCAGC
>PVKC010052853.1:0-10239 GCA_004027635.1 Crocidura indochinensis
GATAGCAAGAACCTTCAAGCTGACCCATCGGAGCACCCCCAACCCTGCATGTACCCTGATTTGGAGCACCCCTGTCCTGGCTGAATACAAATCGACACCAGCGTGTACCACCAACGGCCCACACTTGAGTATGGCTTAATAAACACAGATGGCAGCACCTGTCATCTCCAAGTCCTCCGTGGAAGATGACAGAATAGTGACCTTCAGGTGTCAAGAAGAACAGAGGCAACAAATTCGGGGTCTCGCTGCCCTGCGTGTTGTCTCGGTTCCAGGACACAGCTCAGCGGGCATCCACGGAATATGCCTGGCAGGCACTTTCTCACGGGGGTCTTATGGGAACCCCAAGGCCACCTTCCAGCAGGGCTGACCACAAGCTCCCCTATGTGTGACCTCGCGCTCCACGGGTCTGCTCTGAGACACTGAGGCACGCATCACGGCTGAACTCCGAGGAATCCCACCCGTAGCTCCGGGGTAATGTTTTCAATCAAACTCTCCTTCCAGAAACTGCACGTCCCTCACAGCCTCCCCCCTACAGAGAGGCGGAGAGGAAGGAAGGGCGAGCCGCCTTCATAGCAGAGCTGGAGGGAACCGGGGGCTCTGTCTCCTCCCTGGGTCTGCCTTGTACACACCTTCGCCTGCCCTCCAAGTCTCAGAAGGTTTTGAAAACATGGCAGGGTCTCCCCGCTTTGATCCTGCAACATATGGCCGTAGGTGACACCCCAACAGTGTCTCTGGCCTCTCCTCTGCTTTCCCCCCAGCTTGACCTGCTGTGTTCGGTGTCCAGCGCATTTTTACGGGTCACTACGGGGCTCTGAGCATTCACTGGGCAGGGAAGGAAAGATACAGGAAGTTACACAGTTTCACCATTCAAAAGAATTGCAATTTTTTAATTTTATTGATTGATTGATCGGTTTGGGGGGCCACACCTGACAGTACTCAGTGGTTACTCCTGGCTCTGCACTCAGGTATCACCCCTGGCAAGCTCGGGGGATCACATCTGGGATGCCGGGAATCAAACCAGGTTTCTCCCGGGTTGGCCCCATGCAAGGCAAACGCCCTACCACTGTGCTATCTCTATGACCCCTAAAAGTATTGATTTTGGTGGGTGCCTTGAGCTTTTATTTTCAGGCAGGTTCCATACCCAGAGAGGAAGGTTCTTGTTAGGGGGTCCAGACAGAGTTTGTCCCCATGGTTCTCAGGGGAACTAGGAGTGTCCTATGTCCAGCACTCTACCCACTGGGCCACCCTCTCTTCTATTCTTTTTTTTTTTCTCTCTCTCTCTCTTCTATTCTTATCTCCTGCTCCATTTTCCTCAAGAGCCATAGAAACTGGCTTGAGAATCCAGAGGTGACAGGGCGGGGACTGACCAGGGACTTTCAGAGGCAAAGGTGGGGCTGCCCGTTCTGGGTTCCTGGCAAATCTCTTGGCATCTCTATCTGACTTAATGTCTCTTCGCTTTGTGGGGTCTGGGGTGTGGTGAGGGAAGCTGCCCATGGGAGAGGTGTTTGGACAACACTGGTGTCTCTGCGTCCAGTTTTCTGAGCCACTGGCACAAGATGCCAGCTGCCCTCTCACTGACCCACTGCTCTGCCAGCCATTGTCCGAAGCATCTGACTTTAGTCTTCTCGTTTACTTTTTCAAGTCAGCCAAAGAGACCTTGCAGCCCCTGACTTCACTCTTCATCTCACGAAGTTCCTGGGAACTCGAGGGCAGAAAGTGGGGATTCCAAAGAGCACCCAGATTTTCCTCGAGGCTTCTTTCTCCTTCCTGAGTCAGGAGGAAGAAAGGAAGGAAGGTAGCAGCCATCAGAGTCATTCTGGAGGGAAGTCACCAAAATGGAAGAGGAGCTGGGAGATGGTCTTCAAGTGACAGGTCATTTTGTTTCACCGTCTTGGGCCCCTGCCCCAGAATGCAGTGATCAGGGACCTTGTGTTAGCAAAGAGGATGCTAGGACAGAGCATATTTCAGCAGGCAAGAGCGATAGCACGTAGCCAACACAGTTCGGATCCTGGTTCGATCCCTCGGCATCCCATATGGTTCCCCAAGTCAGGAGTGACTTCTGAGTGTAGAGCCAGGAGGAACCCCTGAGAGCTGCCAGGTGTGACCCAAAAGTCACAAAATAAACAGAACCCATTTCAAAGACGACTCTGGGGAGCCAACTCAGAAGGTGTTGCATTGGCACCTGTAGTGCCTGGAGATTCCTTTTATTTTTTTTTTCCTTTTTCTTTACCCTTCTCTCTGGCAGGATTCTTTCTCTTCCCCCCCCCCAAAAGGAAAGAAAAGAAAAGAAAAGAAGGGGCCCAGGAGATAGCATGGAGGTAAGGCGTTTGCCTTTCATGCAAAAGGTCATCGGTTCGAATCCCAGTGCCCCATATGGTCCCCCGTGCCTGCCAGGAGCAATTTTTGAGCATGGATCCAGGAGTAACCCCTGAGCACTGCCGGGTGTGACCCCCCCCCCAAAATAAAAACCCAAAAAAAAGAAAAGAAAAGAAATAAAAATCTCTGTCCAAAGAGTTGATTGAAAGCTCTGACTTCCCGGTCCTCTGCCTGCCAGGAGCTGCTCCTCGAAGGGACCTTCCTTGCTCCCTGTCCTCCTGGCTTTCACTTTCCTGGTCGAAATGTTGGCTTCCCCGCTCCAGTCTTGGCGCCCCGAACAGGAAGGCGAGTTTTGACTTCAGAAAAACGACAGCTAACATTTGCACAGAGGTTTCCCCTGCACAAAGAGACTTCTGTGCAAAGCCATTGTCTTCCTTGCCATGCTGGGGGCAGTCACAGGGCTGCGGGCTGCCAAGGAGGAAATTGAGGAGGAGGAGGAAGAGGAGACACTTTGAGTGGCATTGAGGCTGGGAACAACGGGAAGGGCGGGTCCTGTGTTTTCTCCCTCCTCAGCTATCTCCCCTGTCAGGACCTCGGACTTGACCTTTCCCAGCCAGGTACCAATGAGGAGCACCAAGGAGTGAAACGCCCTTGGAAATAATGGCATTCACTTTTGGGGGGTGGGGGGTTTGGGGTCACACCTGACAGTGCTCAGGGGCTACTCCTGGCTCTGCACTCAGAAATCACCCCAGGCAGGCTCGGGATATACCATATGGTATGCCGGGATTCAAACCATCGTTTGAACGACCACCATTCATCCTGGGTTGGCCATATGCAACACAAACGCCCTACCACTGTGCATGGCATGTGCATGGCAGCCCATGGCATTCGTTCTTGTTTTAATGTTTTGTTTTGTTTTTTAATTTGCAGGCCAGGGGCTCAGAAAGAAGCCCCAGACCAGGGAATCTCCTTACGTCTTCCTTCTGCACAGAAAGGAAGATGGAGGGCCAGAGCGATAGCACAGCGGTAGAGCGATCATCTTGCATAGGGTGACTTGAGGATGAACGTGGGTTTGATTCCCAGCATCCCATATGGTCCCCCAAGCCTGCCAGGAGCAATTTCTGAGTTGAGAGCGAGGAGTAATCCCTGAGCACCTGATATGGCCAAATATATACATATGCACCCCAGTTCCACACATGGAGATGCTTATCACACACCACCGTTGTTCTTTTGAATCTAAAAGGGCTCGTGGCCATCATCAAGTCCATATGTCACCATTGAAAAAAGTAAAGGAAGTGGTGACCAGGAAGGCTGAGGGTTTGATTGGCTTTTTGGGATAGGAGCTGGGTCAGCCTCCACGTTCCCTGGGTCAGTCAGCCTCCCCGTTCTCATAATAATCAACTTCAATCTGCTCAGACTTGAAGTTGGGGTTCAATTTTTCAATTGCGGGACTGGAGAGATGGTAGCAGATGATGTGAAAGTTAGATCTGTGTCTTGCATGGTGGCCAACCCCAGTTCAAACAACCCCCACTGTGCACATTTTTCCCCCCTCCATCAACATCTTAGGATGATCCCCAAGCACCTCCAGGTATGCCGTCTCCCCAAAATATAAAAACAAAGAACAAATGAACTACAGTCTTCATTTCTTTTCTTTGGTTTTTTTTTTGGTTTGGTTTTTTTTTTTTTTTTTTTTTTTTTTTTTTTTTTTTTTTTTTTTTTTTTTTTTTTTTTTTTTTTTTTTGGTTTTTGGTTTTGTGGGCACACCCAGTGATGCTCAGGGGTTACTCCTGGCTTGGGGGACCATATGGGACATCGGGAGATCAAACCATAGTCCATCCTAGGTCAGTGCATGCAAAGCAGATGCCCTATTGCTTGCGCCACCGCTCGGGCCCCCAACAGTCTTCATTTCTAATTCGGCAGAACAGCAAACAGCTGTGGCTGCCAAACAGCTGTGTCTGCCAAGGTCCCTCCCTCCTGTCATCTTAAGAGCCCCGACATGTTACTTCAGGGAAAGCCTCATGCCTTGGCTCTCTCTTTGGGGGTTCATGGCTTCAGTCTGATGGAAATTATGTCAGTTTGAAAAGTACCTCATCACGGCTTGTCCATGATGGTTTTTCTTTCCCCACATGCCTGGTGATACTGCTTCTGCTGCACTGATTGTGTCTGAAGAGAAGGATCTGTCTTCTCTGTGCTTTCGGTACCTGCAGTGGGCAGGGCTAGTTGGCGGTGACATCGGTGTCATTGGACGTGAGATGCTGAGCCATGGGACACAGCAGAGTTTAGGGCCAGGTAGATATGGCGCTATTGAGTGTGATTGGAGGGGCCCGGGAGATAGCATGGAGGTAAGGCATTTGCCTTTCATGCAAAAGGTCATCGGTTCGAATCCCAGTGCCCCATATGGTCCCCCGTGCCTTCCAGGAGCAATTTCTGAGCATGGAGCCAGGAATAACCCCTGAGTGTGATTGGCGTGGCATGGTGACAATTTCTCTGGGTATAGCTGGCTGAGCTGTGGAAGTACTAAGCAGTGTTATCGGTTGTAACAGGCAGAGCCCTTGGGAGTACTGAGTAGAGTTCTCGAAAGTACTTGCAGAGTTCTTGGAAGTTCTGCACACAGTTCTCGGAAGTATCATGTGGTACCATCAACGGTCTGTGTCCAGTCTCCAACCTACCCCACAAGATCACTGAGGCAAAATAAAGAATTTCTCTGAGAACTAATTCTGGGATCAGGTAATCAAACAGCAAGCATAATTAATACACTAGCAAAATGTTTATTTCCTCCTTAATGGGTGTTCCCCCATTTTTACTGAGGTTCAGTGAGTGTCAAGACTGTAAATTCTGGTATTACCATCTCCGAGGGCCTCACCAGCAGTGCCCACTTCCTCACCCACCGCAGTGCCCAGATCACAGCTCAGTCCTGTGATCTAGAAAACAGAATCAAAGTTATCATCGAGGCTGAAGAGATAGCACAGTGGTAGGGCACAGACGGACCCGGGTTCCATTCCCCTGAGCCTGCCAGGAGTGATTTCTGAATGCAGAGCCCGGAGTAACCCCCAAGCGCTACCAGCGTTGGCAATCAATCAATCAATCAATAAATCAATAAATAAATATGTTATTATATTAGTTAGTCATGGTTGTCCTGGTGTGAATTCCCACTCATGACTATCAATCGAATAGAAAGAACCCATAAACAATACTTTTTTCCACGTTGGCCCCGTCTGCAGCTCCATGGAGCCCCACAACCACCTCAAAATTCCATCGCCTTTGCTTGGTGATTTTGGGGGTGGGGGGGTAGGACAGCAAAGCTCTCTGCATGGACTCCTTCCCTGAAACTGCCCGCCCCTGAAATTACTCGGAGGCCAGCGACAAAATGATCCTCCTTGCTCATTTGGAACAAACCCCCGCCGATTACGCGCACATTCTAAATATTTACCGTGGGCTCATTCCCATGTTTGTCGAAATAATAGAAAGCATGTCTCCGTGACATTGTATGCCTGTCTCCACCGACATTAGATCGTCCCCTGTTTACACCCATACATATGCCTAATGACTCGTGTTACCTATTAAAGTTTCCTGTTTCCTGATTTAAAAGATATCGAAAAGCACGAGTTTGGAAAATGTTTATTTTTGACCTAGGGAGATCATACGGTTGCAAGGGAGTAGCTTTTGGGGCGGTGGGTGCAACACACACACACACACACACACACACACACACATCCGCACACACAAACACACAGAGACACACAAACACACACATACCGGCACTCAATTTGTGGCCCTTGGGACCAGCCGAGGCCCAGGGATGGGAAACTATGCTGGCCCGGTTGGTGGGCAGGATGCTGGGTGAGACAGAGGACACGAATGTGACGTGGCCCTTTCTGCAGTAGCTTAGAGCCAGGATTAACTCGGATCACCCCGTCTTCTGCTTTTAATGAAATTCTCTCCCTGGGATCTGGGTTTGGAGGAGTGTTCCAAAGTTATCTCATGCTAATTTAGTCAGGCAGTGCCCTGGGGCACGTCCCCGGCTCCCCTGACCTCTCTCCGGAGAGGGATGCAGGGAAGCGATGAGGAGAATTAAACATTCCTGAGAAATTGGAAGGCAGGAACCCCCCAGGGATTCGCCCACAAACTCCTCCAGACTCAGCTGCTAAACTCTCGCAGTCACCTTTTCAGCACTGGCCTCAAGGCTCTGCTCCCCCCTCTCTGGGCTGATTCTGGGAGCAGCCTGGGGTCCTGGAGGGTGGCTGATCCCCAAGAATCAGTGGGGGAGGTCTGTCTGGCCTCACATTTCTGTCTGTCATTTGTTATTATCTGAAGTGCTCCCAGGAGGTTCTCTCTCTCTTTCTCTCTCTCTCTCTCTCTCTCTCTCTCTCTCTCTCTCTCTCTCTCTCTCTCTCTCTCTCTCTCTCTCTCTTTCTCTCCCTTTTCTTTATTTCTCTCTCCCCCCTTTCCCCCCTTTCTTTATTTTTTTTTAAACTTTATTTAAACACCGCGGTTGACCAAGTTGATCATAGTACAGTTGTTTCTGGCATTCCATGTCCCAACACCAACCCCACCATAGTGACCTTCCTTCCCTCCACCATGGTCTTCGGTTTCCTGCCTACCCCCTCGGCAGACACAAATTACTTTATTTGATATTGCTTGTTACAGCTAAAGGGTAATGGAATTATCGAAGAAAAATAAAACTTGACTAAAAATAAAATTGGTGAAACTAGTTCTCTCTCACAATCGACTCCTTGTCTAAAGGTTTCCTAAGCTGTTTGCTAACAGTTGAGCATTCTGTGTTGTTGTGTGTGTACTTGTTTGTTTGTTTGTTTGTTGGGTTTAGGTATCTTCTACTGTCCCGTTGGGGTGTCAATATTGAGGTATTTGGAGGCGATGTGTGTGACCATCCACTTGCTCCACAGACTCAAAATCAGTGGGAATAGACCAACATGGTGGCTGCTGGGGCTTGTAGCTGGGGCTTCTGGGGCTTCCAAAATTATGGGGGACAAGGGGGAAGCTGCTCTACCCAAGTCTGAGAACACCCCCATGTTTTCAGTCGCCAAACTGGCGTACCTGGAGTTTTGGGTCCATATGGTATCTGTCGAGGTTAGTCATGAAACAGTGAAGTTGGCCATTGGCTCAACAGCAACTGTGGGGTGTAAGTGCAGCTATGGGGGTGAAGGAGCCTGCGACAGGGCTGGAACTTGGCCTGTCCTACCCTTCAAGGACACTCCAGAGTTTTCAGCCAAGAGACCTATGCACCCATGAATTTTAGTGGCTTGGCTTGGATCTCTTCCAAGAATAGTGACAGTCTATAGAGTTGGCTAATGAATTATTTACCTCTTAACTTTTTTCTTTTTCTTCTTTTTGGGGAGATTAGGGGTCACACTCAGTGCCACTCAGGGGCTACTCCTGGCTCTGCACTCAGAAATCGCCCCTGGCAGGCACAGGGGTCCATATAGAATGCCAGGAATCTAACCACTGTCTGCCCTGGGTTGGCTGCGTGTAAGGCAAAGGCCCTACCTCTGTGCTAGATCTCTGACCCCTTAACTTTTTTCTTTCTTTTACTCTATTCTTTTGCTTTTTCTTCCCTTCTTCCTTTCTTTTTCTTTCTTCTTTCTTCCTCTTATACCCTTCTCTTTCCTTCTCTTTTGTTTTTTCTTCTTTCCTCTCCTTCAGTCTTTCTTCACTTTTAATCCCCCTCATTTAGATGAATCATAGTTTTATATTCCAAATAATGAGTTCCCTAATTTTTTTTCTCTTAGTAGCTGAAATTTTAAAGGTTGTTGTTGTTTTTATTATACGGGACTAATTATACAGTACTAACCTCTGTGACTAATTATTTTATAATTATATTAGCTGTTTTTACAAAGGATGTTTTCTCTTGCACATTTAATGAAATTTGGGGCAGGAGGGGTGGTTTGGAAAATATGTTTCCGGTCTTAAAATTATATTCTCTTTGTGGTTTACATTTCCTATATGAAGCATTTCGGAGCAAAAAAAAAAAAAAATTGGAAAGTATCATGGCATCGACCTCACCCACAAACCAGGAAGCGACATTTGAGTTTGTTTTAGTCTCTTGGCAAATGGAATGAAAGGTGCCCTGAAGTGAGAAAGAAAGGCTTGAGATTCCATTGAACATTTGGGCCACATTCCCCAAATGTGGGGACCCTCCTTCAGGCCAGCCTGCTAAGAACGTAGGCCACACTCCACCAGATCTAACCCCCCTGGCAGGCTTGGCTCAGTGGGGCCTGGTTTCAAGTTAGTCTTTTTTTTTCTCCAGCCAGCAGTTAAATTTATATATATATATATATATATATATGTATATATATATATATATATATATATATATATATCATGCACCATTTTTAGCAAGTTACTTCTGAAAGCCTTCTTGTAAAGGAAGAAAAACCTGGTGAAACTAATTCTCATCCCAGGATGGAACTGCCCTCACGAACACATACCCCTCAGGCCCCTTGGGTAAATTTTTCTTTTCGTTCCCTTCTTTTTTTATTTATCACGGCCATACCTGTGATGCTCAGGGGTTACTCCTGGCTATGCACTCAGAATTTTCTCCTGGCTTTGGGGACCATATGGGACACAGGGTGCTAGAACAGCAGTTCGTCCTGGGTCAGCCACGTGCAAGGCAAATGTACTACCACTGTGCCATAGCTCTGCCCCCACACCTACCCCTCCTTGAAGAGCCCAGAGGTAAACCCAGAGGCGGCGTCCTGGATCTTTGTTGGGTTTTTTGTTTGTTGGGTTTTGGTTTGGGGACCACAACCGATGGCACTCAGGGTTTATTCCTGACTCTGCACTCAGAAATTGCTCCTGGCGGGCTCGGTGAACCATATGGGATGCTGGGGATCGAACCTGGTTTCATTGCAGGTCTGTAGTTTGCAAGGCAAACGCCCTACCGCTATGCTATCTATCAGTCCAGCTCCCCTCCTGGATCCTTGAACCCCGTCACCAAAGACGCTTTTTTCCAGGGCCTTCAGTGAGAGAAAGCTCCCTTCGGAAAAGGAAGCCACTTCCCCAGCCCCACCCCTATGCAGCCAAAAAATTTTCCCCCAAAATTAGAAATAGAAAAGCCGGACTGGTAGCACAGTGGTAGGACATTTGCCTTGCACACGGTTGACCCAGGACAGACACCGGTTCGATGCCCGGCATTCTATAGGGTCCCTTGAGCCAGGAGTGATTTCTGAGTGCAGTGCCAGGAGTAAACCCTGAGCGCCACTGGGTGTGGTCCCAACACCCCCCCAAGAAAAACAAACAGATCAACGTGAACCCCACATCACCATTCTCCAAACACCCTATTCCTCCTGCCAAGCACCCTTGCTCAGAAGAGGGGGTTGGCTGGAGACCAAAGGCGTGGATTCTAGCCCGAGGCCTTGGAGAAGACTTCTTGGACCCCGGGTCCTTCATCTCTTGAGAAACCTGCAGCTCAGGCGGAGGGACTCTGCTCCCATTCAGATCTCAAGACTCAGCGCCCACGACCTTCTGTTTCCTGCCTGCTGAGCTTCCTTGCCAAACACCCTCAAATCAAAGAACAGAATCCAACAGGGACTGATTCCAAAGAGGAGGGGCCCCACCTTCCCGCCACCTCCCCGTTTGCACTTTCCAAACTAACAACTCTCTCCCCAAAATTAGGGAGCCTGAACCCAAACAAACCTGTGTGTACAACTTATGGTTTTGAGCCATACCCAGCGGCCCTCAAAGGTTACTCCTGACCCTGCACTCAGCAGTGACTCCTGGCAGCTTTCGGGATCCTAAGGGAAGCCTGGGATCGAACCCGGGTTGGCCACTTGCAAGGCAAATGCCCCTCCTCTCTGTGCTCTCACTTTGACCCCATGTGTTCCCACCTCTTGTCCACATTGAGACCACCAGCTCCCCCTCGCTGCAGGCAGAGGCAGGAGCTGGGATCACTAGCTGCCAAGACAA
>PVKC010052854.1:0-10206 GCA_004027635.1 Crocidura indochinensis
CTCAGAAATTGCTCCTGGCAGGCACGGGGGACCATATGGGGCACTGGGATTCGAACCGATGACCTTTTGCATGAAAGGCAAACGCCTTACCTCCATGCTATTTCCCGGGCCCGTGGATTTTGTTTTTAATGTTTTGCATTACAATGACCAATGCTTAAGGGGTACTTCTTGCACTGAACTCTGGCAGTGCTTGGGGGACCATATGGGGTGTGGAGGGATCAAACCTGGACAGGTGCATATAAGGCAATGCCTTACGGGCTATCTAGCCTACCATACTATGTCTCCAGCCCCTTATTACATTACATTGATGATTACCAAAAACCCTTCAGTATACTAAGACCATAGGAAAAAAACAGTGTTGGGATTGGAGTGATAGCACAGTGGTAGGGCGTTTGTCTTGCATGTAGCTGATCCTAGGATAGACCTCAGTTTGATTCCCAGTGTCCCAAGCAAGGAGCGATTTCTGAGTGCATAGCCAGGAGTAACCCCTGAGTGTCACCAGGTGTGGCCCCAAAACAAAAAAACAAACAAACAAAAAAAAAAACAAATAAAGAGCTTGAGTTTGTGCTCATGGCTGGGGGGGTGGTGCATAAAGGATGTTTTTAAAAATTAAGGAACAAAATTACCAAAATGCAGTAGAAAAATGGGGAGCATATTTTTCAAATACATGAAAACATGTTCAATTCACTACTAAAGAAAGGTGCAAATTAAAAAACAACTATGTTTCTCATCTGTCATTCTGGCAATTTTAGAAGTTGACAGTTCTGTGGGCATTCTGAGGAAACAAGCATTCTCACAAAATGCTGGTAGGAGTGCAAACTATGAAGAGTGATGCACAGCACCAATAGAATTACATGTAAAGTTTGACTCAAAAATGCCACTTCGTGGAGCCAGGGAGATATCCTGAGCATCACTAGGTATGACTTTAAAACAACAACAAAATACATATTAAGAAAATAAAGACATGTGTACATGGAATCTATTATGCTGAGTGAAATAAGTCAGAGAGAGAGAGAGAGAGAGAAACTCAGAATGGTCACACTCATCTATGGGTTTTAAGAAAAATGAAAGACATTCTTGCAATAATAATTTTCAGACACAAAAGAGAGAAGGGCTGGAAGTTATAGCTCACCTCATGAAGCTCACCACAAACAGGGATGAGTTTAGTTAGAGAAATAACTACATTTTGAACTATCCTAATAATGAGAATGTATGAGGGAAATAGAAAGCCTGTTTAGAGTACAGGCGGGGGTTGGGAGGAGAGGAGGGAGATGTGGGACATTGGTGATGGGAATGTTGCACTGGTGATGGGTGGTGTTCTTTACATGACTGAAACCCAAATACAATCATGTATGTAATCAAGGTGTTTAAATAAAATATTTTTTAGGACCCGGGAGATAGCATGGAGATAAGGCGTTTGCCTTTCATGCAAAAGGTCATCGGTTCGAATCCCGGTGTCCCATAAGGTCTCCCGTGCCTGCCAGGAGAAATTTCTGAGCATGGAGCCAGGAATAACCCCTGAGCACTGCTGGGTGTGACCCAAAAATCACCAAAAAAAAATTTTTTTAAAAAAAGAAAATAAAGTAGTGCCATTTCTTGAGATCTATCCTGAAAATGAGTTTCTAGCACTGTAAAAATAGATGTATGTGAGGCTATTCATTCACATTTGCCAATAATTACAGGCCTGAATATTCAATCTCAGGAGTTTTTTTTTTTATCTCAGGAGATTTTTATTTTATTTTATATGTTTGGTTTTTGGTTCACACCCGGCAGCACTCAGAGGTTACTCCCGGCTCTACGCTTAGAAATCGCTCCTGGCAAGCTCGGGGGACCATACGTAATGCTGGGATTCGAACCACCACCCTGCGAACGCCTTACCTCCATGGCATCTCTCCGGCCCCAATCTCAGATTTGATGGAATAAATTTGGGTGGTTTTGTTTGTTTGGGCAGGGGGAGCCCACACCCACTGATGCTCAGGCTTACTACTGGTTTTGCTATCAAGACAGTCCTGGCAGTGCTTGGGGGACCATATAGGGTGCTAGGAATGGAACCTGAATTCTCTACGTGCTAGGCAAGCACCCTATTCGCTGTACTATTATACTCTGGTCCCTCGTGTAATAAATTTGGTTCATTGAAAAAATATAATACTGGGATGGGGCCCGGGAGATAGCATGGAGGTAAGGCGTTTGCCTTTCATGCAAAAGGTCATCGGTTCGAATCCCGGTGCCCTATACGGTCCCCCGTGCCTTCCAGGAGCAATTTCTGAGCATGGAGCCAGGAGTAACCCCTGAGCACTGCCAGGTGTGACCCAAAAACCACACACACACACACACACACACACACACACACACACAAATGTAATACTGGGGCCGGAGAGATAGCATGGAGGCAGGACGTTTGCCTTTCATGCAGAAGGACGGTGGTTCAAATCCCGGCAGCCCATATGGTCCCCTGTGCCTGCCAGGAGCGATTTCTGAGCATAGAGTCAGGAGAAACCCCTGAGAGCTGCTGGGTGTGATTCAAAAACAAAAGAAAAAAAGAAAAAATGTAATACTAACCAGCTCTATGAAAGAAGGGGAAAGGTTTCTTTAATTTTAATTAAAATGGTATAATTTTATTATTAAATTAAAATGGGATAATCTTAAATAAAAAGATAACATGACAAAGAATTGTGTGCAAGAAAAGCATCTGAGGGACCGGAGAGATAGCATGGAGGTAAAGGCATTTGCCTTGCATGCAGAAGGACAGTGGTTCGAATCCCGGCATCTCATATGGTCCTCGGAGCCTGCCAGGAGCGATTTCTGAGTGTAGAGCCAGGAGTAGACCCTGAGCGCTGCCAGGTGTGACCCAAAAACAAACAAATAAATAAACAAAAAAAAGCACCTGACATACTTCACTATCTCCAACCTGCAGCCCAGTGTTTTTTTTTTTTTTTTTTTGAATCCCATCAAGTTAAAGACTAATTGTATAGAGACATTATTCTTCATTTCAGAATATTGTTTTTTACTTTTGGGCCACACCCAGCAGCACTCAGGGGTTACTTCTGGCTTTGCACTCATAAATCGCTCCTGGCAAGCTCGGGGTACCACATGGGATGCCGGGATTTAAACCGGATCCGTCCCAGGTGGGCAGCATTCAAGGCAAATGCCCTACCATTGTACTATCACTCCAGCTCCCAAATTCAGACATTTTTTACTGCTTTATAGGTTAGTAATACTGAGACTACTATAGGTGTTTACTAGTATTAAATAGATAAGTATATTGTAAATACTGAAAAGTACATTTCTCAAAGTCAGATAAGGAAAAAAAGAATAGTAGGAAGGTTAAAGGAGCTATATAATGTTGGATTAAATTTGGAAAAAATAGAACCTGGACTGAAAGGTCAATGAGTAAGGTGCTTGCTTTACACATAGTCTGCCTGGATTCAATTCCAGGCATCCCATATGGTCCCTTGAGCACCACAAGGAATAATTTCTGAGTGAAGAGCCAGGAGTAGATCCCTGAGCATTCCCAGGTGTGGCCCAAAATCAAACAAAGAAATAGCACATCTGGTAAGACACTTGCTTTGTAAGCTGTCAACCCAGGTTTGATCCCTAGCACCCCACGAGGTCCCTCAAGGCCCATTAGGAGTGATTCTGAGCACAGGGCCAGGAATAAGTGTGTGCACCATGAGGTGTGGCCCCAAAACAACAGAAGAGCTCAGCTAGGCTGGTCAACTAGGCTGGCTCAGTAAAGCAAGGGCAGTTGGCAAGAGGTCTCTGTGTGGCTCTGAGAGGCAAGAAGAAAGCCTTGACTTGAAGCTGGCTCTATAAAAAGTGTTGGTGATTACAGAGTAGCACTCCTTTTAAATGCGGAGACTTTATAGCTTTCTATTCAAAACAGTCCTGGACCACTGTTTATTCTCCGTGGGGGGCAGTTATAAAAGCCACCTTGTTTCACAGCTAAGGAGAGGTTATAAGGCCATTAAAATATATTTCTCTTTTGCTCTTTCTCTCTCTCAGTGTTTTAATAATGGCTCCCATGTGATACAATTAAAACTTTAGTTTAATCCTCTTGTTATTTTTCAGACTTAGGGTAACAGTCAGAAATAGCTGTGTATTCATTTTTAAAGGGTACTTTCCCCTTATAGGATTAGAATAAACGCTTTTTAGGTTGGAGTGATTCAATGTTCCACATTCTGTCACTGTATTGTAACAAATAATGATAATAGCCCTTATAAAAGTTACCTGGAGTGGAGCTGGAGAGATAGCATGGAGGTAGAGCGTTTACCTTGCATGCAGAAGGACGGTGGTTCAAATCCCGGCATCCCATATGGTCCCCCGAGCCTGCCAGGAGTGATTTCTGAGTGTAGAGCCAGGAATAAACCCATGAGTGCTGTCTGGTGTGACCCAAAAACCAAAAACCACAAAAAAAAAAAAAGTTACCTGAAGTGATACTACAATGGGTAGGGCAATTGCCTTGCATGCAACCAACCCCGGTTTTATCCCCTGCATCCCATCTGTCTCTCATGTACGACTAGGTGTGATTTCTGCATATAGAGCCAGGATGAGTATAGCCCCAAAACAAACAAAAAACACTACCCTCCTAAAATGAAGAGATAGTACAAGAGGAGCACCCGAGTGCTTCCAGGAGTCACTCCTGAGTACAGAACCAGAAGTAGGCCCTGAGAACCAGAGGGTGTGGTCCTCAATACAAAACTGAACTATCCCCCTGAGGAAAAAGTAGCTATAATAATGTATGATTGGTCCTGATATATAGAGTCACTTGGGGGTGCCCAAAAATCATGTCTAACTCCTCATAACAAACTCACAGTGCAGACTGGGCATATGTCATCCCAACCTTCATACAGACAGACTCGGCAAGGCCTGTAGGATATGTATCACCTAAGAGCTTTATGTCTTGGCATTAAATGCCACTGTTAGGATAAGTTCAAGGAATCAAGACTGCAGCCAAGGTATGTGGAAGAGAAAGGAGTTTATTCCTATGAACCAAGAGTTCAGGTAGCCCTGGAAACTCTCTGCCCTGAACAAAGTGTTCATTCTGTTTTTATGTCTTTAAACACAGAAGCAAACAAGCAAGTGGGCTTACACAAGCTAAATTGCAGTTAAGACTGATGTGCATTTAAAGAGCAAAGTGTTCTGCAATAAACTGTTTTGCTTCAGTTTCTAAACTTTGGAGATGCTGGCCTTTCTTACGTGATGAATTGTTCAACACCTTCCTTTACATCCCTTATGTGCCTAAATTTTTAACTACCAGTTTCTCTCATATTCCCAGATTTCCATCAAATTTCCTCACAATACCAAAACCTGTTATGCTTGTTCACTTCTCCTGAGGTTTCCCAAGAAATCTCACAGCACAGCCACAACCATGCCCACCTCCCCAGACTGAGTCTCAACATCTAGAGGAGGCCATTTGGAGGTGAGAATTTGCTTGCTCCAGTTCTGCTTGAGGAATGATTCTCAAGGAAGCGGAGAAAGCTTATTTGTAATATATGGGTTCTTGCACTCAATAGAAATAGATTCTGCGAAAGTCTCCCCTCTCTGTCTCCCTCTTTTCTTCTCCCTCCTTTTCTTCTCTCTCACTCCTTCCCTCCCATCTGCCCTTCTACCCTCTCTCTCTATCTCTCCCTCTCTCCTCCCCTATACTCCTCTCTCCAAAAGAACAATTATGAAAATGGCTTCCAAGAAGAAAATCATTCCAAAACAAATTAAAGTTGTTCCATTAAATGATAAAAGAGAAATCCATTATCCATCACTGCTTCTGGAAACTTCAAGTAGGCACTTGGGTCTCTTAGGAAGATGTCGATGGAGCTGGCAATAGTAACAGGAGTTCAGAGGACACTGAGCCAGGGACAGTCAGTGCATTTTCACAATGCTTGGGGACTGCTTTTGCGAAATAGAGAGCACAGAACAGTACAAAGCAGCTGTTTCTCTTAAGTAGGAAGCATTCAACAGTGAGAGGCTAATTTTCCCCACATGACAAGTCCTGAGGTATTCCAGCTGAGCTTGTTCTCCAAATGAGCAAGAGATTTACTCTTCAGTAGTATTTACTCAGATTCTGGATAGGGTTCTGGAGGATATACTGCAATTAGAAGAGAAAGAAGAAAGACATCAAGGATATTAAACTAAAAGGGAAAGAGCTCAATGGAAAAAACACAGTTTCTTCAAACAAATGAATTAGGCCTGGTGAGGTTCAAAAGTCAGGAGCTGGACTAGAAATTAGACTTGTTGAGTGATAAACTGACTCAACCACACAAAACTGACTCAATTATATTCTTCTTTTGGTGTTAGGGAATAAACTTAGTGGCTTCATGAGTGAGAGTCACACTGTCCCCTGAGCTACATCCTAGCCTCCAGAGGAATTCTTTTCATTGATTCATGCTTCTTAAAAATAGTCACATCTCTGGGGACCAGAGAGATAGTACAGCAGTAGGGTGTTTGCCTTATATGGAGCTGATCCAGAACAGACAGTGGTTCGAATCCTGGCATCCCATATGATCCCCTGTGCCTGCAAGGAGTGATTTCTGAGCACAGAGCCAGGAGTAATCCCTGACAGCAGCGGTGTGATCCCCCCAAAAAAGTTACATCTGAAGATAATTTACTGGAACTATTATAGCTAAGTAAGAACATGGAAATGAATGTGTGTGAGTAGAGGCTGAAGAAAGGAGGAGAGTAAAGGGTTCTAGCATTAAATCGAAATATAATCTTCAAATTCCCTTGTGGAACAATTCCTAGTGAAGCAGGCAGGAAAGCAGATAGGAAACGCCCCTCTCCCTATAGCTCCATCGCAATGAGTTTTTGGGACAAAATAAAACCAAGAGATGGAAATTGAAGAAGTTACTCTGTCGATAACCCTAAGCTGCTAACTAACAGGATCTACCTATGAACATACAGCCTGATAAGAACTCTAACAACCTCTGTAGGTACAGAAGGTCGAAACCTGAGGCCAGAGGGGTGGCACAGCAGTAGGGCATTTGCCTTGCATGTGACTGACCTACTATTGACCTGGGTTCAATCCCCTAGTGTCCCATATAGTCCCCCAAGCCAGGAGCAATTTCTGAGCACAATGCCAGGAATAACCCCTGAGCATTACCGGGTGTTACCCAAAAACCAAAACAAAAATAAAAAAAAAGGCTAAAAATCTAGGAGAAACTCCAGCAGGTACAAAGGCTGGGCAAGGAATATCAAAGACCATTGATTACTCCTAACTCTATTTTTTTTTTTTTTTTTGGTTTTTGGGCCACACCCAGTGACGCTCAGGGGTTACTCCTGGCTATGCGCTCAGAAGTCGCTCCTGGCAGGCACGGGGGACCATATGGGAACCGGGGGATCGAACCGTGGTCCGTCCAAGACTAGCGAGGTAAGGCAGGCACCTTACCTGCAGCGCCACCGCCCGGCCCTAACTCTATTTTTTTGTCAGCCACCCTAGCAATGGATCTTACCTAAGTAGAAAGTCCCATATGGGGCAGGTTGAGACAACCAATTTGGAACAAAGGAAGTATGCATATTTGTGTTGCCAAGCAATGCACTTGGAACCTGAGCTATGTTGCACATGTTTCCTCTTTTGAGATGTGTTCTTTCCTACTTCAATACTTTAACTTCTGATGTGTACTGGGGCTCTCTCTCCACCTTGAAAAAGCCTGCATTCTCTCTTGAACATGTCTGTGTGTGTGTATGCCTCCCACTATATATCTGTCTTCTCTGTTCTCTCTTTTTCTCTGACTCTTTGTTTCTCTGTTTCTATCGCCTGTCAATCTGTCTCTCTCTCTCTCATTCTCCTCTTCAAAACTTCCAAATAAACCCATTTTTATTTTACTGTTTGTCTCCTCCTGAAAGTCTTTTCTGAGAGAGAAAGGCCTAGTTAATGTCTGGGACTGATTTTCTTTTCCTGCAGAGATCAATAATCTAAGCAGACTTTTATTAGTTCTAGGTTTCTCCAGATTTACCCAGGATGGCAGAGGTAGATAGCAAAACAAACAAACAATGTGTGTGTGTGTGTGTGTGTGTGTAAATAGGTGGATCTCTTTCTCAAGACTACTGCCTCTCTCCTGCCCACTCCATATTAGTAAACCACTGCTATCACTAGGGCAAATAATTTGTTGAGTTTTTTTTTTTTTTTACTATATTCCACAAAGGAGTCATATTTTCCAAATCAGAAACTTGTCTGACATTAGTCGCTAATGGAGAGAACAGAGTAGAGTATGGATACTGTTTCTTGATTGATTTCTCAGGAAACATTTACTTTTTTTCAGAATCCATGCAAGTGGTGGATTCCATGCCACCATTCCTGGGTGAGCTGGGGACCTCCACTCTACAGATCAGGGCCTGTTCCCATTCAAGTCTCACAGGCCAAAAAACATGACCATCCTGGCAGAGAATTAGCTACATTTTTCCAGACTTGCAGAAGCAATCCTTTAATATCTATGGCAAAATTGACTCAATTATATGCTTTTGTCCAAAAAATTCTGGAAAGAGAGTGGGGAAACTCAGTCCCTCAGTCTTCTTCTGGGGAGCATATCTTCCTCTGAGCTTCCTTATGAGATGAAACTTGAATCACAGGGATTCAACAGATGTGAATTCATACAGCTCCTGCTTCATTCAGTCCTGCCACAGATTTCACTTTGTCTCTTTCTAGCCGGGGTTTCATTACCTCTAGTTGACCAACTAGACCAGAGTAGGTGATGAGTTCTCCTTGCTCTGAAGCTTTTGACACCCAAACAAGATGGCTGCCGTGTGTTCCTAGCATTGCTGGAGGTTGTCTTACCAGGAGGTGGCGCCACTAATTCATGCTTCAGCAGAGAGTTGGTGACCATTTGTTAAAGAGAAAAGGGCTAAGATGTTATCTAATCTAGCTGCTACCTCCAAATTGACTTTTAAATTTAGGCTGCTGGTATTTCCCAAGTGTGATGTTTGTGAAGGCTTGTTGTTGATGTTTGCTTTTTGCTTTCTTTCTTCAGTATTGGCTTGCTTCCTGCATATCAAAGAGAACTGTGCTTTAACTGCTTCCTTTAAAGAAATCTGGCAAGATTTTCCCTTACTCCAAAAGCAAAATTGCAGGTACCAAAAAGCATGCACTGTTGAATTACACCAACAACCAGCCATTTGTATGCTATTCTGAGGGCACAAATGGCCAGTTCTAACAATGGCAATTGCCAGGAGCTCACAAATACAATTTTGTAGTCTCAGATCTTTAGAAGCAGCTATGCTAGAGAGGTCAAGAAAAAAAAAATGGTTTCCTAGTCTTCTCAGGTTACCATCAGCAGTCAGTATTGCAGGACATGAGCATGCATTCTTTATTTTGCCGAAGGCCAATCTGGATATGTAAAATGAATTTAGGATAAAAAAAAATCTTAACTCTCTCCCACCCATTGGCTTTTTTTTTTTTAAAAAGAGTTAAGCAGAAGAGGAAAGAAAGAAGAGAGGAGGGAGAAGGAGGAACGTGAACAAGAAAGGCAGATGACTTTTCTTAAATAATATTCAAATCTTGTCTCTTCCCTCTCAAGGAGTTGATCATTTTTTACGCTCAAGAGCAGAAGATGCTGACATGTTATTGAACCATAGCCACTAATTTTCTCTATCAGTTTTATTTCCTTTATACTCATAAACACTAAATATTTATTTGGTTGATGGACTGAACAATGAGTGGGATAAATTAAACTATCTTCAGAATTGATTTTGCCATTCTTAAGTGTTAGTTTATCAAAACTTCCATCTCTGGTATCAGCTTTAACAGAATATTTAGGATATATCCTTTTTGAAGAAAGGAAAAATATTTTCAGCACAATGCATTATTTTTTAAATTATTCAACAAGGACACGATAATTACTTGTTTATTGGCAATGAAAGCAGTCCAGGCAGGCATTTTTCACACCCTCTCATATATTCTATTAAAGCTTAAACTGATGATTTTAGTTTGTTAGAAAAAAATCATATCACACATGGTCAAGTTTCATTGATGGAGATATATATCTTATCAAGTAAACCATTTTTCTTCATTGCTAACCAACTGCATGGTCGGTATGTAGCATTGACATGTAAGGAAAAGTGCCACATCTTTTCAGTCTTTTTTGGGGCTCAAGGGATAGGATAGCACCAAGGATTGCAACACTGGGTACAATTCACTGGAGCTTTTTGTTGTTGTTGCTATTCTGTTAGGTTATGGGGTTTTGTGGGGTTTTTTTTTGTTTTTGCTTTTTTTTTTTTTTT
>PVKC010052855.1:0-10213 GCA_004027635.1 Crocidura indochinensis
ATATAAAAAAGTACTATGCCTTCAATATTTAAGGAGTTACATATGTTTTATGGCTTTAGAATGCTTGATGTGCTGCTAGGAAATATGTATCACAATCTGGGGACTTGAGGGACAAAGTAATTATACATGGGTTCTGTTCTATTTTTCTTAATATTCTTTGGCCAAAAGTTCAATGTTAAGATATCAGCAAGGAGACTTATATGAATTCTGTTTATGGGTGATTGTCCTTCCACTGTAACTTTACCTTGTCCTCTTTCTTTGCATCTTTGTTCTCATAAATACAAATAAAAAATTAAAAAAAAAAGAGTCGGGGCCCGGGAGATAGCATGGAGGTAAGGCGTTTACCTTTCATGCAAAAGGTCATCGGTTCGAATCCCGGTGCCCCATATGGTCCCCTGTGCCTGCCAGGAGCGATTTCTGAGCATGGAGCCAGGAGTAACCCCTGAGCACTGCCGGGTGTGACCCAAAAACAAAAAACCAAACAAACAAAAAAAGAGTTCAGAGGATTAAAAAAAAGATAGAAAAAGGGCAAACCCATAAACTAAACTAAGCAATATTGTTCTGATATAAAGATGTTTCTTCCTTTTACTTATTTTTGCACAGGGCCACACCAGCAATGCTTAGGGCTCTTGGGCTCCTGCGATGCTAGGGCGGTGGTGTGAATAAACTGCTGGAATGCAACCTATGGTGTGTTAGAGCATGCAGTGCTAAGGATCAGACTTAGGGCCTTCAAATACTAAGCTTGTGCTTCACCACTTGAACTATCTCAAAGGCCCCCTTCCATTTGGTTTGTTTGTTTGGAGTGGGGCTCGCAAGCAATACTCAATAAGGAACCAGGGCGCTATTCTGGGTGATTCAAAACGAACTGAGTCAGATAGTCCAGGGCCAGAGGCCAATTATGCAGTACTGGTGGACCTTCAATGTTGTACCTTGCAGTGTTTAGAGCCCTGTGGTGCTGGGAATCAAACGAGGGTGTGGTCTTTGCTAACAAGGTATCTCCTCATCCCTTCCCACCTCTTTCCTTTGTTAAGGGAACAAAACAGACTCCTAAAAGTGTAATTAATGGATGATTACTTGTACATCCTAATATTTGCCCTTTAAGGAAAATGTAGACATAGAAACTGTCATTCTTATTTAAGTTAGAAATAAAATAGAAAGGCAGACACTTTTGGGGAAAGCAAACACCAAAGCCTAGAGACACTGGTACATTGTTTGCAGCAGTGAGAAATGACAGTGCAGAATGAAGAAGCCCTCCCTGATGCAATCTGTTGGCTCTGCCCTCAATGAGGCCATACGATTTCACATTTTATAGACTGAGCTTCCCACTGGCAACCACTGAAGCAGTTCATTATGCACATCTGTCACATGATCCACTTCATCAACCAAATGAAACTGGGAGAATAAGTCACTCTAACAAGATCCTTCAGTACACGCTTAAAAACTACTTACAGATGTACTCTTCCTCTGAGGGGATACAATGAGTTTCCTTGTACTGTGCCACAGCATACAGGAAATGCATAATAATGTCCATCCAAATTCAGGCATACTGGGAGGAAGCATGTGAAAAGAAAGCAGTTCACAAAAACACACGTGGCTCTTGCAAAAGTCCAGGGAGGGGTTCATCCTTCCATTTGTGATATGATCACACAAGATAAAATCCCAAGCCTCTTAAGTTCAGTTTATCACAAATGCTAATGTCCACACAGGGAAAGGAAAACACATCAGCACAAACACTGCTAATGCTTTCTTATTTATGGCTGTCATCGCTTCCTCTCAGCACTGTCAGATTTCCATTTGTGTGGTAACTTGAGCTACTTTGTGTGCTTTTATGACTAGCTGTGCACTCATTGGAAAATTGTGAATTCAGACATTGTCTGATGCAACCAAGCTTCTCATCTTGAATCAGGAGCCATTTTTGTTCACATTCACATCAGGTAGATGGCACGTGTTGTAGATGAGTCCAGAATTAGATTCACCTGCCATCATTAGTGCTTCCTATTTCAGTTAGGATGATCATTTACTCTGCCAACAAGTACTTATTGAATAGCCACCATGTGCCAGGAACTGGCCATGAATGCATAGTACCAAATTTCTGCCTCCTAGAGATTATATTATACAGAGAGGCATAAAGACAGTCAGCAAATATATAATGTCTTTTAGAACTGGAAGGTGATATTGTGGCACTAACCAGTCCATAATCTCTGTATCTTGAAACAGAAGAGTTTATTTTTCACTTACGCTATAATTTAGTTGCAGGTCCATTGGCTTACGTGCTGTGTTGCTTCTCTTTCAGGTCCAGTATATCTCGTCTTTGTGGGTTAGGGATAATAAAAAGGGGTGAGCTGTATACTGTCTCGTGGGAATTATTCTTGGCTTGGTGCTCAGGGATCCTTCCTGGCAGTACTGGAGTATCAAGTGATATTAGGGATTAAAACCTGGAACTCCCAAATATGAAACAAATGCTCCAGCCCTCTGAGTCATCTCTGCATTTCCTCTACATTGGTATTTAAAGTTTGCACTTACAAGTGACACATGGCACTTCTACTTATGCTTCCCTAAACAAATCAAGTCACAAAAAAGCACCCATCTGCAAATGGTAAGGAAGTATGATCATGCCATGTATTTAGGGAAATTGGCACCACACTTGGTGGGCAGAACTGTCTCAGATAATGATAATTTTCTTATAGATTGTATAAGTCATATGATAACACTGGTCATGTGGTATCACTGTTAGTTTAAAACATTGGCATTTTGGGGCCGGGCGGTGGCGCTGAAGGTAAGGTGCCTGCCTTGGCTAACCTAGGATGGACCGCGGTTCGATCCCCCGGTTTCCCATATGGTTCCCCGAGTCTGCCAGGAGCGACTTCTGAATGAATAGCCAGGAGTAACCCCTGAGCGTCACCGGGTGTGGCCCAAAAACCAAAAAAAAAAACACCCCAAAAAAACACAACACATTGGCATTTTTACTATTGTACTTTATGACACCTCAATGTTTTTTAAGTTTGAAATTAAAAAAGATCCTTATGGATCCTGGGCAGAAACTATATCAGGGCCAAAGAAATAAACAGGAAGTAATTCAGATAATCTTAAAAATGCCAATAAGCTAGGAAAAAGAGAATAATCAGAATTTGGATAGTTCACATAGAATAAGTTTTTCATTACATTACTGCTAGAGTAAGAAGCGATTCAAGAATGACTTCAGGTCAAAGCTCCCATGCTGATCAGTAGTGGGATCGCGCCTGTGAATAGCCACTGCACTCCAGCCTGGGCAACATAGCGAGACCCTGTCTCTTAAAAAAGAAAAAAAAATGACTTCAAAGTTTTGTTTCTTTTAGTAATCCCTGGAGATAGATCTGGGCAGTGAGTTTTACTTACTAGTCTACTAGCCAAGGGACTTGGTTCCTACTTTGGACTCATATCTGGTTTTAGAATTGATGATCCAAGCTAATTTAAAAAACTAGAGAAATGAGCTTCACCATCTCAAGCAAAAGGAGCATCTAACTGGGCTTTCCTAAACTCATAGCACCCCTTCATTCCTCTGTCAACCTCAGATAGCACTAGCCAAAAATCTGGCAAACAGGAGAGCAACTCTAAAAGATACATTAGGGTAATGATGTGTTCCCTCCAGTTCTTCTGGAAATAGACTGAGCAGAAATCTTCATAAATACAATATTGCATGCTCTTTTGAATAGTATGTTCCACTTTCTGTGCCCTCAATTACATGACTCTCTCCAATACCATCAATCAGTCAAGGGCATCTAAATGTCCCTGCCATATCTGACATGCTCTTGTGTCTTCTCCAGTGGTAAAGAAGAGGTTGAATGCAGTTTTCCCATTAGCAGAAAAAATTGAAAAAAAAAAAAAAGGTCAATATTTTTTTAACAATTTTATCTTGAGACTGTTTATACTAAAAAATATACTTCTTTGTTCAACAAATCTTCTTAAAGTCCTATTATTTGCCAGGTATTTTCCTAAAGAACAGAATATGTATCTAGTTATACATAGAGTTGGAAACTGGGAAAACCTGGGGAAAAATTAGCATTAAATTTCTACTAATTCACCATTGAAACTGCAAACATAGTTTTTACACACTAATCATATAGCCTTCTGCCCTTTTTAAAAATAAAATGTATAACTTTGGATTAAGACTGTATTATTATTTTTGAGCCATACTCGGTGGCACTCAAGGGTTACTCCTAGCTCTATGCTCAGAAATTACTCTGGCAGGCTTGGGGGACCATTTGGGATGCCAAGGATTAAACCTGGATTGGGGTTGCATGCAAGGCAAACACCCTATCTGTTGTGTTATGACTCGGGCCCCTTAATACCTTTTTTAAATGGTATTTTCCTCATAGAAAATAAGTCAGAGGTCTAGGGATTGCTCAGCGTCTTGCTAGCATCTGTCGTGCTAGCATGAAGCCTCAGGTTTCGATCCCAAGCACTGTCATAGGTGTTGAGCACAGTCCTCTAGTTGGGTTGCCATCTCAGTAGCCTCAACAGAAGTTCATGATCTCTAACAAAGTGTGTGCAGCTCTTACCAGTATCACTACTTCCATGATAAGGAGGGAAGGGAAGGGGAATTTTAAAAAAAGTAAAAATAAAAATTAATTGTAGGAAATACTTAGTATTTGTTGAATAAGTATTTGTATTTAATAATAGAACAATAAATTACAGAGATGCAAATTTTCTTTGGGGGGGACACACCTGACAGTGTTCAGGGATTACTCCTGGCTCTGCACTCAGGAATTACTCCTGGCAGTGCTTGGGGGACCATACATAATGCCAGGGGTCAAACCTGGGTTGACTGTGTAAAGCAAAAGCCTTACCTGCTGTATTACTATTCTGACCCCGATACAATTATGTTTCCATGAAAATCATCAATGGAATCAATACCGAGAGAATATCACTGTTACAGTTTGGGTTATTGAATATAGTTTTGAATAATCAGCATAGTTTTACAACAGTGTTCCACAACAAGTTAGGTAATTTTTAAATGATGGTTTCTACTTTTTCTTTACTAATTACAGTCAATATGCTATTTTGTATATTCTTAAAATATTATATACATAAAAGGTAAAAACTAAAAGTCATTTATTTTGCCACTGCCTAGAGACTACTGTTATTAACATTTTGGGCCTTGCTCCCAAACTTTCTGTGAAGAATAGGTTAGTCAGGGACCTGGGAAAATAACTTTGCCATATTGAACCTCAGATTGATTGAGGTTTATATGGTGGCTGTGGTTTCAAAGAGATAAAGTATTAGCACAGGTAAGTACAGTATCTGACACATGATAGTGTTTTTAATGGAAATTCTTACTATTTTAAAAGATATTTCTATTTATTAAGTTATACAATATGCTTTGATTTTTATTTTCTTTTTCTTTCTTTTCTTTTTTCCATCCCTTATTCCCCTCAACATGGGTTTCTTCCCAATATCCCATATAGTCTTCCCATATAGTTCAAAGTCATACCTGATTCAGAGCCAAGAGTTGTGACTGTTATCTTCCCCATAGTTCCAGAAGATCTCAGCATTGTCCTATGTACTTTAATGGGGGAAGTCATCACTGACACATTTAAAACTCAGCCTCAGACTTAATCCAATTTTACATGAGCCAACCACGTTTTTGATAGAAAAAGTATCTAGTTCAGATTACATTTATAATGATTCCTTCTTTCTATAAAACAAGATTAGACTTTCTGTTTTTGTTAGACTTGTCCTTTATTAGTCTCTATCAAACTAGACTAGACTTTTCTGTCTTTCCTAGACTTTCATATTCATTACATTTTAAAGAGATAGAACTGGGCCAGAGCTGTGGCGCAAGTGGTAGGGCATCTGCCCTGCAAGCGCTAACCTGAGACTGACTGCAGTTCGATCTCCTGGTGTCCCATATGGTCCCCCAAGACAGGAGCGATTTCTGAGACCATAGGCAGAAGTAACCCCTGAGCATCACCAGGTGTGACCCAAAAACAAAAACAACAACAACAAAAAGAAATAGGACTGCTATTTTGCAAACTGCCCTTCCATGTATGTATCTGCTTATGTAATACTTGTGTAATACCAGTGACACCAGTTTCTCAACAAAGTAGAGGAATTTGTGCATATATTACTGATGCTCTATCAGTAATGTGTTTTAATGTCAATAATGATTAGAAAATATGTAAAATAAAAATATAAAGTTATCTGGCTCATCTTGATGTATATTTCATAATCATGTACTTTTAGCTTTGTATTTAAAGTGGGATTGGAGCAATACAATCCTAAGCAAGATAATATTTAACTCTAATATGTGCGTAATCATTATATTGGTGTTCCTGCCATCAAAACAAAAATAATTTCTACTTGATAAAAATTATATTGCATGATCATACTAGTTAAAAAGCTAAAACTGCTCTTTTTTTAAAGATGCAATAGGCTTAGTCTCTTAATTTTTTTAATAACTTAACTTGGATTTTCTATTTCATAAAAATAGCTATGCTGCTTTGTCATAGGCTAATGAGAAAAGAACTGGACTCACCTAATCTACAAAGGATGCATTCATGCAAAGTGAAGGCCAAATGAATCTTGGCACCCGAGAGAGTGAAGTCTTACAGTAGTTCAAATAGAGGGAAATGGCGAGAAAATTGAGTCATTACAGGTCACACAGTAGCAGAAGCTGAATACAAAAGCAGCCAGGTAAAGGCAGTTACTTTGATTGAGTCTGTTTTTATATCACAAACAAACTTGCAAATAGTCTTCATGAAGATCTTTTCTTGATTTTTGGGTCACAATCACCATGCTCAGGGCTTACTCCTGGCTCTTTGCTCAGAGATTTCCTGGTTGGGCTTGGAGGACTAAATGGAGTGCTAGGGATCAACTTAAGTTAACTGAATGCATGACAAGCATCCTGATTGCTATTCTCTCTCTTCTCCCTCCCCATGAAGAATATTTTATTAGAAGCCTTTAAAATTAGCAATATTATATTTTGGAGAGTACCATTTTAAAATCAGTTACACCAATTAAAATAATCAAGTGATAGTTTCAAATGAGTAAACTAATGGGAAGAAAAATGATGATAATGAAAATAATTGAGAGCCGAATGACTGTCCATCATACTAAAAATCAAGTAATTAAGTCAACAATAAAAACGTAAAAAGCACAAAAAAATCTTATTAAATTTTCATAATTACATGTATAAATCCTTAATTAAATTCAACTTTAGCTACTTAGTTTCAACAAAATGTTACCACTGTCACACTAGATTAATGTTTTTGATTTATCTGGTGACTTTCTTTTTATTTAATATGGAGTTTTATCTTTTATTGTTTTTAAATTATGGTAAAATACACATAGCAGGACTCCAAGAAGAACTCAGTAGCCAAATCACCTACCATGTAAGTGTGAGTCCAAGAGTTCAATCCCTGATCCCCCTACATGCACCTGACTCAGCTTCCATCCCAGCACTACATGGCCTTTGTGCATTAGGCCCAGAGGACCCCTGCAGCCCAAGAACCAAGCAGTATTGCATCCTCAAAGCCTACTACTGAACGCTAACCTGGAAAACAATACTACTAGGCATGGCACCAGGCTGGTTGAGCACAGCTTTTAGGAAGACAGCCCCAAAAAGTGTTATCCACTACCTCCAGCTAAAACCATTCCTGTGTTTGCAATACCCTGTCATGGTAATAAGAGGGACGAAGAAATGCAAGGGGGGCGTAACACACACAGACATAGAAGAGGATAATTAATATCTGTTTCCTATGTCTCACACGGACTAATACCAGAAAGGAGAGGGGCATATTCTGTTTTCTTCATGAACTATAGCAGCCCAATGCCAATCCCCCAAAACCCTCAGAGAGAAAAGAGCCAGCTCCACGATTTTGCCTTGTCAAATCTTCAAGCCACCTAATTTGTTTAGATCTATAATTCCTGGACTGCATGGCTGCAAGTAGCCTTATGATACCTTAATATCCTGTATTGTCAGCCTAGTTGTATCACAGGAAATCTGATAGGAAAGCTATATAGAAATCTACCCGCCTCCATGAGCCTAACTAGTAGTACAGAAGGCTCAACTACTTACAAGTCACAGTCCAGTAAATCATTAGGCAGACTTTATTAATATGATGGAGAGCTAAAATAATCATTTTAAATTGAACTATGTTGATCTAAGATTTGATAATCCTAGTTTTCTTTGTGCCTTTGTGAGAGATATGAAATAAGTCTGTTTGTGCCTGCATGGAGGCAAGTTATGGTGTTGGATAGGTGACTGAGAATACTGAAGGAGGGATGATCACACAGAGTTGCTGTTTGAGCATTAATGCCTAAAATGACTGCAACTTAACAACTTTGTAAATCATGGTGTCATAACGAAAAATTTAAAAAATATTAAAAAATAAAAATGCAATTGAAAACAAAACAAAACACACAGACATAAAATATAACAACTTAACTATTTTCATGGTGTTCAAGAATTGAACCCAGGATTTATGCATACAGAGCATTTGCTTTAATTCTTTGAGTCTTCTTCCTGTCCCCTTATTTTAACAATCTTTCAATGTACAGTTGGTAGTGTCAAGTATATTCATATTATTGTGTAACAGATATATACAATTTTTCATTTGTGTACTTAAAAGCTTTTAACGTGCTAATATTAAATATCTACTCCATAACAATAGAATACAAATAAATTGTCAAGGAAGGGAAAGTTTCAGAATATTTTTTAATTGGAAAAAAGAAGTTTGAGCATTTTGTAACTCAATTTTACATGTTCACTTAGCTAAGCTCCCCCACTACTTTCTTCTCTGTCACACAGTTCAGAGATGACAGTGATACTTTGCTTCTTGAAAAGCAGAGCTAGATGAGAATATAGCAGTTTTCTCAGTCTGAATTCAAATTTTTCTTTTCTAATAATATGAATAATAGGAATACAATACTGCCTTTCACATTACTCTTCAAAATACTTTCAAATTCATTCTTCTATTTTTGCAACTTCATTGTGATTCTTTAAAGTTAGTTTCCTTTAAAGTCGACCATCATTGCTAAGTTTTTATGTGGTACACTTTTAATCATTTTAGCTAGTGCTGTTGGAAATCTTGCTCCTTAGCCAGATGAGAGAGGAAAGAGAGCTGTCTCCAGATGACCTGATTGTTCTCAAGTCTTCCATGGTTTCTGCCAGCTCTCATTAAGAAATAAGCTTAATCATTTGTGGATATATTATAAAAAAGATAGCATGGTAATAATACATAAAGACTATAAAGACTAGGGTCAAGAAGATTAGTTCATGGTAAGAAGTTTACCACAAATAGCAGAGGAGTGCTTTTACGGCAGAAGACAGACCACTATGACATTGATAGTTGGAAATGATCACTCTGGACTAGAACTGAGTGCTGAAAGGATGTAAAATGATATGCATGATACCCCTTCACTAACACTATTGAAAACCACAGTGCCTGAAAGAAGAAAAGGAAGAGAGAGAGAGAGAGAGAGAGAGAGAGAGAGAGAGAGAGAGAAAGGAAGAGAGAGATGCCTTAGAGACAGGAAGGGGTTGCATACATGCCTGCCTGTGGTGGTCATGCCTTTCAAGCTACACTCTAACCCAGATCATACCATAGTCTTACACTGGGTCACAGTGCTCATGAGAGTTTACTTTCCTTTATTAGTAGTATTTGCACATGTGTTCCCTGGAGTTTGCTTACAGATACGTTGTGGTGGTGTTTTTGTTGCTCAAACATGCTGATCAGAGACTGCAACTCCTGCCATGGCACTGGCACTTCTTTATGGTTGTGCACCTACCAGGGGTTTTTTCCATTTGGTTGTGCTTACACACACTTGGCTATGGTACATGTGGAGAGCTCTGTGGCACCAGGCACTGGAGACACTAGAGCAGACAAGCCTAAATATCAAGACTGTCAGGATCGTGCTAAGGGGATTTGGACTTCTGATCACATGCTTTCAAGGTAGCAACTCAAAGCCTTTGTGGGTTTCCTCTAGACCTTGAAATTATTGTTGTTGCTAGGATTTTTAGTTTGACTTTTTTTTTTTTTGAAATTCCAATAAGTGATTATACTGATGTGGACAAGTTAAGAGAGTAAGAAAATAATGCTTTTTTTTTGGGGGGGGGGGAGCCGGGAGGTGGCGCAGGAGGTAAGGTGCCTGCTGCCTTGCCTAGGACGGACCACGGTTCGATCCCCTGGTTCCCATATGGTCCCCTGTGCCTGCCAGGAGCGACTTCTGAGCG
>PVKC010052856.1:0-10214 GCA_004027635.1 Crocidura indochinensis
TAGGAACGTCTAATTTCTTGATTTCTGTCAGTAAGTACACATATGTGTTGCCAATACTGGGTTCTCTGTTTCAGGAATATTCCTTATATAATTGACAGGGGGACAGGAAAAGGATTGTTCACAGTTCCAATTTATAAAACATTCACATTAAAATAGAAACTAGTACTTTCCCTTTTAAAAAGTTCTACAGTAACATCCTCATAATGGAAATTATAATAATGAAGCAAGTTAATAGAAGGGGAAATGTTTTTGTTTCATCTATTTCCTCACTGAATGCCTTACCTGAAGATGTAGCTATTGATGCACTACTCCTGGACAGTTGTGTCGGATTTAGAGAGAAATTAGAAATTAGAAAGAATTAGAGTAGGCAATATGCTAGTAAGAAAAAAAAGGGGTGTTAGATCATGAAAGTCCTTGATTGCCTTCAATTACCAAAATTGCGTTTTGAAAATTTAAAATACATTGGTTTTATAAGTCAAAAGAAGAGGTCTTTTGATAAAAGAAAACATTAACCAGAACCAGGGACTCACTTCTTTTTTGTCTTGATTTTTGGGCCACATCCAGCAGTGCTCACTTTTTTTGATTTTTATTTATTTACTTTTGGTGAGGGGCACATCTGGTGACGCTCAGAGGTTACTCCTGGTTATGCACTTAGAAATCGCTCCTGGCTTCGGGAACCATATGGAAAGCAGGGGTGTGTGGGAGGTGGTGGATCTAACTGCGGTCCGTGGTCAGTCCTGGGTCAGCCACTTGCAAGGCAAACTCCCTACCGCTGTGTCATAGTCCACAAAGACTCACTTTTTGTGATTTTTTTTTTTTTGGTTTTTCGGGCCACACCCGTTTGATGCTCAGTGCTTACTCCTGGCTAAGTGCTCAGAAATAAAGACTCACTTTTTATATGAAAATCTTACATTTAATATCTCAGGGAAATGAATTATTTTATTAAATGTACATATTTTAAGTATATCAAATATATATCAAATAGTTATTCACATATTCATTTAGTAAGTATGACTATACAAGTGAATCCTAATTTATTTAAAATCTAAAGACTAAGAGACTTGTAATTAAAATTCTGAATTTTGTTCCTGACTTTGTGAATAGTCTTAAATAGCCTATTTAATCCTATTAAGAGTCTGTTTGATGCTACTTCATTTAGTAATGGAAAAGGATATTTGTTGCTTCTTCCCTTCTCATCGTCTCTTGCACTCAATTTAAGTAGACACCAGTAGAACTAGAAGAAATGACTTTCTACATATTGACCATTTGTACCTGATTATACATTGTAGTTGGTGTCACTAATCTCTGTGACTCCAAAATGCTCTTACTGGAGCTTCCAGACACTCCAGCCACAGCCACATTATTCTGGATCACAGTGAAAACCTCGAACATCATGAGCTAACTAAATCCACAGCGATCTCCAAGAATCATCTAGAGCCAGGGGGAGCCCTTTGAGAGGCACTACTAGTGGATGTCACTAGAAGAACAAGCAGGCATGAATGGCAGACTTGTTGATGTCAATCTTAAAGTGAATTAATGTATTGCTCTTCCAAGCAGCAGCATATCTTTTACTACCATGAGTAAACAGAAGCTTTTCTCCTCCTCCTTCCTAAAAACAAACAAAAGGCAGCTTTGGAAATACTTGAATGGTTACAAATATTTGCATTGTCTTTAACCTAAACTATTACTTAAAAAATGCAAACACAAAATACATGCTCTTATTTATATCATGTTTTATGATACCATTGTCAAGTTAGAAAATACATTATATCACTAAAAGTTAAAGGGGCTTTTCTGCCAATTGCCTATGACAACTGGTTAATGATAAAGCTAGGATTATCCTTATAATACTACTTAGAATTATGTCCTCTAAATATACACTGGCCAGAAGAGTTTCAGACCATTTGACTGCAAGGTCTACACCAATCTTCTAAATGATGAACAACTCTACAACTAAAATAATTCTTGTGGCAGTGAATATATACATACATACATACATACATACATACATACATACATACATACATATATACATACATATATGCTTTGTTTCTATCTGAGGAGTATGATAGACACAAGAGCAGAATAACATCTTTATGGAAAAGGACATTCTCATGTAATGTAGATATGTTCTATATAATGCCTGACACACTATGCAACCTTATTAAATTTAAATCACTGAAATCCAATTTATTTTCTGGCCACACTCCCAGGAAAGCTTATCTGATTTCCAAACTGTGGGTGCTAAAATAAAATCTGAGAAACACAGGGCAGAATAAGAAAAAGATCTGTTCAGCGTATCTGATATCCACCCACCCTGATTCCTCACATTTTATCTTACTTTTTCTTTACTTTGTCCCTGATCCCTTTCTCTGTATGTTTTCAAAAGTGTGAAGATCCTTGTTGAAAGAGGTTCTCATTCATTCACTCATTCATGATCAGATATTTGAATCATTTTTCTTCTCATAAAACCAAGTTTAATGGTAATCCCTGTCATTAGGGAAATTACATTTTATTTTAAAAGAGAAGAAAGCACGTAGGAAAATAATATTTAAGTAAAGAATTTAAGAATTAGATTTCTGCTCAGAGTTTATTTCTAACTGCACTCAAGGGTTAGTTCTAGAAGAGCTCGGGAGACTATATATGTGGTACAGAGATAAACCTGGGTCAGCTGCATGAGAGACAAATATATTCTTACCTTCTGTATTCTCTCTCTAGCCCCAGAAATTTAAGAATTTGTACAAGGTAGATAATTAAATGTAAACTATATTAAAAACAACACTTTATGAGATCAAATATTTAAATGTATATGGAAAATGAGCAATCAAAATATGGCAATGATCATGACAGGATAACTAATCTTATAATAATTTTATAAGTATAAATAAAATAATATTCTGTTTATAATCTATAAGAAAAATAAATTATGGTTTGAGAGCCAATTGCTAGACCAAATATGCAAAAAAAATCCTCTGTTGATAAAAGCAGCTTTTCACATACTTCAAAGTGATCACAACTTTAAAATATATATTCAGGAATATTAATCAGAGACTTGTAATATGTAATTCATATATTCTTTTCTTCAGTGATGCTTCATAGCTTAAATGTCCCTTTCTCAAAGTAGTAGAAAGAAAATGATAATAATTGCTGCCATCTGGGAATAGGTAAACATTTAAGTATGGTAAACTGCCATTTCAAGTCACTTATAAATTAAATATGTAATAGAACCATAGTTCTTCCCATTTCCCTCAGACCCAGAAAATTAGTCTCAAGTCTGTAAATGGATTTTTCCCTTTACATGATGACATAGCAGTTTGCCCATGAAAGAATCTTTCAGAGTAGTTATACCCAGTATAAAATTTCACTATAGAACTGGTTAAGTATTTGGTTTGGGGATTCAGTAATGTTCTTATCTTCAGGACTCCAATGAATATAAAAATTTTTATTAAGAAAATAAACAACCCAATTCATAAGTGCAACATTATGTATGTGTATCTAAAATGTTCAGACACTGATGCAAATAAATTAGCTGAAGTAATAAATGCATTAACAGCATTTGGGAGTAATGATTTCCAACTACAGCATTTAGATCCAAACTGATAAAAATTCATCAGGGTTGCTCCGTCTGAGTCCTTGGAAATTCTGCATCTTTTCATTTGTAGGTGAAGGTCAAGGCCAGGTGTTTGAGAATACATCATTTCTTGAGCTAATTGGTGACATATATTTACCTCTTTTGAGTGAGAAGTGAGAAAGAATTTTATATTATACTAATCTCCAGACAGGCAATCCAACCAAGTATATTCAAGGACAAACTAAACAATAAAATTAAAGGTCACTTGGGGATAGGCATTCTATGTTAGCACCTAGTGTATTTGAAATGATAAATTTCTTATAGACAAGAGCAGGATCTTAAGTATTCATTTAGAGGAACGAAGATATAGATACAAAATAATATTTCATAGCACTAAACTGACATCTAGCTAATAGGAAGTTAACTTAAACATTAAAGATAGCAGTAAGAAGGTGTATAGAATTTTGAGTGCTGTTATCTAACAATCGATCAAAGTCATTTTCCTTTTATGACTTGCCACATTGTCTTGAAGAAAAGATTGAGATGCTAGAATAAAATGAAGGGTAGAAATAAAGACCTTAAATAGATTCATGTTGTTTGTATGGCTGCATTAAATGTTTAGTTCTAACTGACTGGTTTTTCATGAATTTAGTCGTGCCATTTGTTGTTGCCTATATCTCTACTAACCACTGTCTATAAACTAAATCCCTAATAGCCCTATATTTTATCAAATTTCTTAACTTTATTATTCATTATATTTTTAACCCTTCATTAATTTAGTGTACATTAATTAAAAACTTACTATGTTCAGGCAGATCCTTTCACAAGTCTTCCATCTTTTCGAATTTTCTATTATTTTTAAATTTTTTAATTTGACTTCCTCACATCGATAGTGAGATATTAACAGAGTAATTCCAGGGCCTTTTTAATTCTGAAAGTCTAGATCAGCGTTTTTCAACCACTTGCCACAGCATACTAGTGTGCCATGAGATATGGTCTGGTGTGCTGTGGGAAAAATTCCAATTTCATCTCTAACATGTGGCTTTGGCTCACAAATAGACCAATCATTAGATTATTTCATAATTAAGTAATTATAAAATAATTTCTTTGTGTTTATTTGATTCCTATTCAAGAGAATTACTTTATATGTAGTCAATATAGGCATAGAGTTAATATTTTTAACATGTTCAAATGGTGGTGTGCCTCATGATTTTTTTTTCATGAAAGAAGTGTGCTTTTGCACAAAAAGGTTAAAAATAAACCCTGGTCTATATCAGTGCTAGTGAAATAGACATCAATAAGGTGCCAGGGCTGTAGTCTTACATATGGGACTTTCTGGGTGTTATTCCTGACATCCCAAAGAGGGAAAAAAACTACTTTAAAAGGCATTGTAAATGTTGCCTTTTTTTGATTTAATAATGTAGTAGCATAATCACCTTAAAGAACTGTTCTGTAAGACAGTTATTGATGTCTGTTCCTTGAATCGGTTTCCCAATAAAGAACTACTTTGGATGTACTGAGAACAAATAGTACATAACAAAAATCACATTATAATTTTAAAAATAACAAATATTTTGTAGAAAATAGGGTTTGGGAATTTATCATTAAATTCTAGTAACTCATCCTCTAACATGGCAAAGGTAGGATTTGAGCCCAGAAAAATCTATCATTTAACTATCATTAAACAAACATGTCTTAAACATTTACCAGAATGTTAGCAGCAAATAATGCAAAGATGAATGAGGCACATACTCTGTTCTCAGGAGGCTTATAGAGCCAAACGATCTTAGGCAAAGTATTTCCTGAAGTCTCTGCTAAAGAAGACAGCATTCTATCTGCCTGGAAGCCACAAAGCACTTCATCTGTTTCTTTCTCACGGCACTTTGACAAGCAAGGTTTTTTTGTTTCTCTACATCTCCCAGAGTCCTTGCTTAAAATACCTATAACTTATTAGCATTTAGATTCTGTGCTGGTGCAGAACAAAATGCTTTTAAGATACTATACTTATGTTTACATGTAGGAAATTTCTTATGGTAATAGCAGGGATGAAATAAGAGACTGGTAATGGCTGCAGTTGCGAGATTAAAATCACCGTAATTACCTCAACCCAGCTTTAAGAATGGTGGTTGTTTTATTCCATTCCCCAGAGAAAAAGGGATTTAATGGAAAGAGACTTGACGTATTTTTTCAGCAAATATATATAAGTAGAGTATACTTATGCACTTTTAAGTCTACCTTTTTATGACTTAAGAGTTTGACTGCTATTGAGGCAGCCAGCCTATTCTGTATACTTTATTTTGTTGTTGTTGTTGTTTTCAGATTTAAGTTCCAGGTGTACTTCCTGGAAACTATAACTTCTTAACTTCTTTTTGATTTAATTAATGTGACAACTCTGCATTCCTTTAATTTGAAATCTTCTCTATCTTCTTTCTTTTCCTTTTCTTGGCACTAAAGTCATGCTCATTGCCCTTTAGTAGAAGAACAGGATTCAGCAGAATGAATCCTTCCTCCACTAGTTTCCTAAGAAAGACCTGCTGACATGTCACCAAAAGCATAAAGCACATTTCATTAATTTTCATTCTACTCTCAGACTCTTCAAGGGTATAACCTTGGATGCATTATCACATTTCTCATCAGATGGTGCCAAGATTTCTCAAGGCTATCAGTCCACACTGGCAGTTCTGGCAATTCATAGTGGAATGTGGTAAACAGGCATGCCAAAGAAGGACAAAACTTAAAGGCAATTATAAAATTAATGTTTGATTTTTCTCATTGAAGTCACATATATTCAGTGTTGATAATTTGTACAATATAAATAAGTTCTTTGTAAAGTGGAATAACATGATTATTAGCTGTAGAAAAATCCAATAAATACATTATAAATAGTGTGATTGTAATAGAAGTATCTTAGATACTTTTCACTGATAGTATGAAAATATTTTAGGGTTTTTTTAGGGTTTATTAATTTAAAAGTAATATGTAGTCCTTTTTCACTAGCAGGTGAACAGTCTAAGGAAACCATGAAATTATATATGGTTACTGTCATAAGAATAATTTTATGAGTCAACTTTTATAAAATGCTTAAGATTTTATAGGCTACCAAGCTTTTCACTAAGCATGTTACGTTATTGAATTGTATTCCTCAGAAATGAAATCTTGAGAGGATGTTCTGAAATTCCAAGTCCTGATTTAAGTATCAGGTAGGATCAAGACTGATGTGTTCCTTTGTTTCAAATGACCCAAAGTTAAGGAAATTAAGTATTAAAATGATAGAAACTAGGATATGGACTTAAAAATTATTTTATAATAAAGATTAGGGCTTTACGCACTATAAGAACTTAGCTGTAGTGTTAGTACAGTGGATAGGGCAAAGCAGCTGGGTTTTATCCCTGGCACCCCATATGGTTCCCAAACCCTTCCAAGAGTGATACCTGAGCAGAGACGAGGAGTATTCCATGAGTTACTACAGCCAGGATCAAACGTGGGTTGCAAATTTTACTGATGATTGCTGAATAGATTAAAAATGTAAATAACATAACTGAATAAAATTCTATTTTTCTTAATACTAATATTTTATTTTAGTATTATATAGGGTCATATTTTAAAATTATAAACTGCATCCTAAAATTACTTGATTGTGTAGTCAGGAAATATTTACTAAAATAAAAATATTAAAAAGGGAATACCATAGGCCATTCAATTCACGTTTCCACATATACTACATATTCTGTATACTGAACTACCATTCTTGTGCATAAATGTGTATCATTAACATTTTTATTTTCTTGTTGAAATATTTTGCTTAATTCCTTATGAAGTAAAGTAACTTAAATATAAAATTAATGTAATTCTATCCTTTTCTGTAGGGAATTAATAAGGTTAGCATTTTACACATTAATTCTCTTTCTGAATGTTATAATCAGGTAATAATTCTAAATATAATAACAGGTTTAAATTTTACGGGCTAGAAGATAAAGTAGTTAAGGGTTGTTGCTGTTTTTCTACTTCCTGTGATAAAAGAAATATGTTATAAGTTCATTTTGATATAAATGATAGGAGGAGAAAACACTTGGATCTTCAAAAATAAAAAATTATTCACAGATACTAAATTGAGCATTATTTCATCTACTACCCAAGTAGTCCTTAGCACTGAAATATAAATAAAACAGATACCTGTTTGTTACAGCATCTTCAAATAAATTGGGAATGTTTCTTTTGCTCTAGACATCTTAGAATAGTTTTGATTGTATCGCTACTCAGTGAGCTGCTGTTTCCCAAATTTGGGACAAATGGGATTACCATGAAGGTGATGGATATAAAGCTATTTAAGGATTAAGCTATTTAGAATCCAAGATTTTCTTCCCCAGACAAATTGCCATGAGTTGATAAGAAGAGAAAATAAAATTAAGGAAGCAAGATTGCTTTCTTTCTATAAGAATATCAGCTGTCAAGTTAGAGATTGAACTTTATGGACAGTGCTTGGAAGCTATGCTCATCATTATTCTTGACTCCAAAGTTCAGTGTCTGGTTACTTTATGCCTTTGAAAATCTCTTGCTCTTTTCCATCTTCTAGAGTTTTTTATTTTAAGTAGCTCTTTAAATGTGGTCTCTTGTCATTTCTTTGAAAGGAATAAAGGAAGGAAGGGTTGAAAAAGGGAGTCAGGGATCTCTCACTAATTGAACCTTATAGTTCAATCATGGGGAATAAAAGATTGCATTAGCAAACTACTTTTCATTCACATTCAAAAGCAGATACCCTCTTTCCTTGGGAGTCACTTAAGCAAATTATCACAATGCCTACTAAACAATGCTCTTGATAATGATGTATAATGGTATAAGATGAGCAGAAGAAGGTCACATTATTGAAGTGCTTGGCAACTTCTGAATAGTTAAGTGTCTTAGTAACCATAAGAGACTTGCACTTCCAAGTCATCTTTTCAGAAGAGGATGCTAGTGTTTTCTTACAATGTAGCTTACACTGCCCTTTTTGGTAATTAGTGTAATTTGACACATTTTAAGATAATGAAGCCACCTGCTCTGAAGCTAAATCACCATTAATGCTTAGGAGCTTTTTCTCTCAGCAACAAAAGGATATGAAGGAACTCCTAAGCCAGTTTTCTGTTGGAAATTTCATAGCCAAGATCATTTTTAGAGTCCTCCTGATTTGGATTTCAATAATAGGCTGTAATTGACCAACAGTTTGAGGTAGATGGAGCTCATCCAGAAAGTGTTTTAAGGTGTTGTAGCTGTCCATACTTCACTGAGTATTAATAGAAAAGATGGGTTGCTATGGGTGGATGTGGTCTTTTAAGGCACAGGGCCCTGTGTGAGGCTCTGTGTTTCCAGCCTCATTAGATGGCACATCTTGCTCAAGGCTACATAAGCTAATTAGTGGAAGCCTGTTGAACTGATCTACTGACCAGCATCTTTTTCCAATGTCCTTTGTGAATTCTCTTTTGACATTTAACCCATTACGTAGGTAAGGTTAATGTAAGAGTAAGATGAAAGACGTTTTTTAAACTACTTCAGTGAATCACACAAAAGTGATATAAAACAATATATTAAGAAAGTCTGGGCTTATAGCAAAGATGAGAAGAGAGAGTGTTGTTGATATTTTAAAATGAAAAGACATTTTAATGGTAGAAAGTATAAGATTGACCGCATATAAGAAACAAGAAGCTTTTGTTTTAATCATATGCTAATTTGACTTGTCCTAAAAAATAAATGAATATGGAGAAAACATTTGTTGCTAATTTAATTGATAAACATGCCCAGTAATTTAACTTTACCTCTGGAGACTAATTTGTTCTATTTCTCAGTAAGCTATTTATGTAGGAAGTAAACTAGTTTCCCAACACAAAACCCACAAATATTTAAACCAGGTAATTTTGTATTGTGGGTCTATCTGTAAGATATTTAGCAGCATCCCTGATGTCCACCCACTAGATGACAGTAGTGCCCTCCCAGTTCTAGCAGTAAAAATATTTCTAAACATTACCAATGAAGGGAAGAAGTTACCCACTGTGGAGAACTAGCATAGTAAACAAAATTCATCGAGCCAATTCTTGTAGGTCAGATATATACAAGTGAACTAAAGAAAGGTTCTACTCCCACAGAAATGACATTTAAGTAACAGTGAAAAAACTTAGAGACTATATACTGCATTCCAAGTTTTAAAAGAAAATATGGCTGGGTGAACGAATGAAGAACAATATGGATGATAGATCAGCTCAATCCAAGGAAAAATTTCAATTCTTTTTTTTTTAATTTTTTTTTTAGTTTTTTTTTGTTTTGTTTTGTTTTGTTTTTAATTTTATTTTAATCATAGTGGTTTACATGATATTCACAGTAATATTCCATTTACAAATAAACATTGAATCAGGGGAATTCCCATCACCAAGTTGTCCTCCCTCCACCTCCATTCCCATTCTGTCTCCTATATCTTCCACCCTCTCCCCAGGGACTTCTAAATTGAGTGACTCCCTCTGTTTCTGGTTTATTACTTGGTGATCTTATATCTGATTGGGCTTGGTGTCTCCATTGCTTCTCCCTCTGATTGGGAGGCAGGATTAGCTAGTTCGAGTTTTGTGGTTTTGTTTGGAGAAGAGTACCATAATAGAGTGGGGTAAAAATTAAGTATGCC
>PVKC010052857.1:0-10214 GCA_004027635.1 Crocidura indochinensis
ACCCTCAGAGGTCATTATCTCAGGACACACTACATTAGAGGCTGGCATGGAAGTAAAATCATAGATTAGGTCTATCATTCCAGACCTGATCACACAGAATCCATGCTCATTTTCTCTATTTTTCTGCATCACTTGCTTCCTTTGCTTTCTTCTCTTAAACTATCCCCTGCTGTGTTTACTCTGTGATCTTTCAGCAGCCTCAGAGGGAGCTAGAATAAAAATAAAATTTTTATAGTGTAGTAATTAGAGTAACAGGTAGAGAGATCAGTGAATACAGGGCTCAGTGCTAAATTCTTGCAGATGTTTCTGACTGAATCTCTGCCAAATGAATTTGAAAGCAGAGCATGACTGTTTCAAAGAGCTGTAGACAATCAACTTTCCCTTTATGCACTTTCAAGTCCAAGATACTTAGAAGTAATAGCGTAGTTCTCTCATTTGTTGAGTCTTACACAACATTCTGGAAATGGAAGTCTTCCGAATCTCATTTTAAAACTTTTTCAAAAGCGTGATTGTGATGTTATTATAAGCAAAAGTATTATTTAAATCATAATTATCTGAGTTTCAAACATCTGTTGATAATTAGTACTTATTCAGACTAAATTATTTTTAGTATACAATTGTCTCAAATATTTCACAGTGTGAAATTAGCTAAGTATTTTAGATAAAAGTATAGATATCCTTGGACATAGCCCAACTCTAATGCACCAGAATTTCTAGTAGACATTTCTGAATCTAAAATTTAATAAGGTCCAAGAGTAGAGAAGATAATTTCTACTACATGAAATATTGGTTTATCCTATATTTAATTTTTAAAATAAAAATCCTGCTGCTTTCCCTTCGACTTTCACATCTAATTAGCAATCAGAGACCAGAATTCGCATTATTAGTTTAACCCATTTTTTCCGATGACTAAAAAATGCATTTTCTGGGGGCTGGAGAGATAGCATGGAGATAAGGTGTTTGCATTGTATGCAGAAGGATGGTGGTTCGAATTCTGGCATCCCATACGGTCCTCCAAGCCTGGTATTCACATCAGGTTCATAATCATTCATAATCAAGCCATGCCATGTTCAATGTAAGTTACAGATAAGAAATTTTAATATATTGTGAAGAATCTAAAATGGAAACTAAAATAACTATGTCATTTATAATGAATAAAATTAATAGGAGTCATAAAAATAGTTCAAAATGATGAAAAGTATATATTGCATGAATGAAGCATGCCCCAATTTTTTGTTCCAAGTTGTATGATCCCAAGCAGCTCAAGTAACAAATCAAAGGCCGTTCCTGTTAGACTGAGTATTATAGTAAGTGATAATGTGGTCCTTATAACAGCCGATGAGAGCTATATTTAAAGTAATGAAGTCTATGTTTTAGCATAATTCTATCCAAAGATGTAAAAATCATGTACCCTGAAAACCTGAAAAGCAGAAAACAAAAGAAATAATAGACAAATAATTAAGACATTCTGTTGTCATGACTTGAATTTTACATACTTTAAAAAGTTTTATCACTTGAAGCAATAAGAATATTTAACACACACCACATACAATTCAAAAAGAATTTCTTATTAAAATACCACAGTTTCTTTCACACTATAATTGTGCTCAGTTTGCAAAAATATTAAAAGAATAAAAACGTCGATTTTACTTTCTCACTTTAAAATTTGTTAAATTGTAAAGTGATATTATTTATGGTTGTATTGTATTAAAATAAGATGAGTCACAGGGAGAGGGATAGACATGAAATAATCTACTCAATTTTGGGCTATAAGAAGAATAAATGATAGAATGGAAATAATATTCAAAAGCAATAAAGAAGAGGGCCAGGAGTACTAGTTCATTATTAAAAGCATGCCACAAAGAACAGTGAGTGCAGTTGGAGTAGAGAAGGGTCCACTATAGCAATGATAAACAAAACTCACAACTCTGGAAATACCAGGAAGTTGAAAGGGGATGAAGTGGTATGTATGTTGACCCTTTGATAACAATATTGCAAGCCACAGTGTCACAAATGAAAGAAAAAGAGAGATAGCAAGGAATAAATTGTCTTCCCCAGAGATACATGGGTGGTGGGAGTGGGTGAAAGGGAAACTGGGGATATTGGTGACTGGAAATATACACCAGTAAAAGGTGATATACATTTAATGACTGAAACTTAGTTATAAATAAACTTTATATCCACAATGCTTAATCAAATAAAACAGAATAATACAAGTAATGTGCTCCTTGATATAAGACTTAGAGAGGTCTGTTTGGGGACATGCTTAAATAACCAGGAAAATAAAACAAAAGTCAAAATAAACAGAACAACATCAAACTAAAGGCTTCTGCACAGTGAAATATTAGTATTATAACAATAGAGGGCAAGAAAAATAGTACAACATGTAGGGAGAGAGTTTGCCTTATACACTGCTGTCTTGGTTTTGATGCCCAGTACTTTACATGCTGCCTTAAGACAGTCAGGAGTGATTTCTTTGTGAAATTTCAGGCACAGCACTGAGCATTAATCTATAAAATCAATTAATTAATTAACTAATCAATTAAATCTTTTATAATAAATTGAGTGTATTTAATTTATTACAGATATTAATGATTATTACAATAATTAATTATTCAATTAATTTATTAATTGAATGTAAGACATATAAATTTACATATCATAGTATAAAAGTGGCCTAATAACCAAAATGCATAAACAAATCATAAAACTCAACCACAAATAGCATAATTTAAATATGGACACATCATGTGAATTAACCTTTGTTCAATAAATGAACAATAGTAGAAAGAAAGCAAATGTAATGTGCAAAGGTGAAAAGTGAGCAAATAAAAATAATGCCCACCGAATTTTATTATTAGAAAAAAAGGAAATAAAAGTCTATGAAGTTAGCACTTTATCTATAAAAACAAATACTCTCTAAGAAATTTATTCTATTTCTTGTCATTTTGAAATAATCATGTAGATTTCTGGTTTGAACATAAACTTGGTGAGACCAGTATGGACTAGTTGTTTTATTTCTGGTCACTTACTTGTATTACCTAAGATAAAGTCTAATAAACAACCTCACAATATTACATCATTATCTATAGTAAGTAAGATCTGGAAACAACAGATCAACAGATGATTAGGAAAATGAAAAAGTATGCAAACAAAATGAATGACTAGCACTATTAGAAAGGAGATATTTTGCCATTAGACAAAGAACAGACCTAGATAATATTATGCTAATTAAAGAAGCAGATACATGAATATTAATACTGTATGACGTCATCATTTCTGATATATATATATATATATATATAAACAAACAAGCTAAAAGCTCATCAGAACCTATCAAATAATTTACTTTGAGGGTCTGGAGTAATAGTACAGTGCATAGAATTTGCTTTGTAAGCTGACAGGTTGGCACACCATATGATCCCCCAAGTGCTCTAGGAATGATACACAGAGACATTAGAAAACCCTGAGCACCTCTACATGTGGGACCCAGTCAAACAAAAAACACTTGAAAACTTAACTCTTAGACAATATGACTAAATAATGCTTACGAGAAGAAAGAGAAAAAGGGTTCTAACTATTTTTTTTTGTTTGGTTGGTTTTTTGGGTCACACCCGTCAGTGCTCAGGAGTTACTCCTGGCTCCATGCTCAGAAATTGCTCCTGGCAGGCACGGGAGACCATATGGGGCACCGGGATTCAAACCGATGATCTTTTGCATGAAAGGCAAACGCCTTACCTCCATGCTATCTCCTGGGCCCCAGGGTTCTAACTTTTAACAAAGTTAGAAGCATAAAATTTGACTTTTACTTGTAAACTTAATTTAACATATGTTTATTTTACTATGTTATTTTTCTTCTTTTTTTTTTTTTTTTGGGGGGGGGTGTGGGAGGCCACACCCAGCAGCACTCAGGAGTGACTCCTGGCTCTGCTCTCAGAAAACACTCCTTGCAGGCTCAGAAGCCCAAGTGAAATGACAGGGATCAAACTTGGGTTGTCAGGCACAGTTAAATGTCCTACCCTCTGTGCTATCGCTCTGAACTCTATATACTTATTTTAATATAAAATACTGAAGCATATAATACTAAAACAAAAATGTTCCTTAGTTAAATATAGTTTTTCCAAAAAACTTTTTAATGAAGATAAGTTTGTTCAGGGAAACACTACATAGGATAGGATGATAAAAGAACAACTTTCTCGAGGTGAAAAAGATAGATCAAACTGACCTAATTTAAACTAATCTACTTTTACTATAGAATATTAGGTCATGAGGAATACAATTTTTACTATCAGTTAAATATTTGTGATAACAATAGTTAAAAAACAGTCACAATTCAGACATCTTTTCACTGATTCTGTGTATAAATTCTTATACAAATTAATCACTTCATGAAGCTATCTGAAAGATTAATGAAATCCACTGTCATAGTTAGATTAGGAAACACTGTAAGTATAAGAAAAAAATTACTGTAATATTTTATAATATAAGTCCATTTTATTTAAATCCATATGTGATACAACTCTATTACAATTAAGCTATAAATTTCTGCAAGAATACCTTATTATTGCTAATGGTTGAGATTTTCAACAAACTGACATTTTTGCTATAAATTGTAGGAAATATTTCTTATGTGAGATATTTTAGATGATTTTGTACTCTAATATGTATAAGCTTACAAGCCTTCCTTTTGTCCCTTGGTCTTCAAAATTACTTCTAAATATATGATATAATTACCATAGTTGAGATTTGGTTGTTTTATTTTTATATATGGCAGCATGTTTTTAAAATGTGATTTTCTAATAACTTGGCCTCCTGATGAACAAAAATAATTATGATAAAAGACTCAGTTTAAGAGGAGAAAATTATCTGGTAAGAATAATCATGGGGATATGTTTTATAACCTGGTATGATCATGTAATTTTTATGACAAGATAAAATATACCTGAATACCTGAAATTCCACTTTAGAATTATTCATATTCACAAAAATAAACAAATCAAAAACAATTTTAAAAATATTCAGTATAATATAATAATGTAAGCATTCAGTTTTAAGATTTTGTACTCTGTTAGGGTCTTTTCTGATACCAGTGGCATTTCTTAAAATGATATGGTTGCATAAAAAATATGATGTTATTTTGCTTCTTAGACCACTAGTATTCACAGTGGTTCTAATGTTTACTTACAATACCTTCTCTAGAATAATATGAGATAAGACAAATATATATCTGATTATATTTGTTGAAATAAAGAGCCATGTGACTGACTCATTTCTTTAATGAAAAGTATTCTCTCTAGAATCTTATTCCCTATAACTTCCTTATGAGCTTGATTATGTTTTAGTGTATTAAAGTAAGCTCTCGTACCAACCCTCTTTATTCCTGTGAAGTAGTAATGTTCGAGTAATGAGTAAATTTTGGTATTGATGATTTACAGAAGTAATTTTTTCAATTAAATAAATTATTTTCAAATCTTGCCAACATTGCCTGAAATAAAAAAATTCTACAAATTTTGTGGAATATATTCATCAATTTCTGATATTAAGTATTGATAACAAAGATAAAAAGACATCTGGAGACTGGGAAAAATATTTCCCTAACAAATCTGACAAAAGTTTCATTTCCATGATATTTCAAGGATTTTGGCTATTGTGATTAGCACTGCAATTAACATGTAATGTTTCTTCTGAATAGGGTTTTTGGAATCTTGGGAAAAGAGCAAAAAAAAATTTTTTCCCCAAAAATAACACCAATTAACTTTCCTATTAAGATTTTATAAGGATTCCTTTCCTCCATTTCAACAATATATGTCATAAATATATACATTTATATATACATATATATGTATGTATACAATATGTGCATACATTTATATATGCCATTGCACTGGTGGGAGGTGGTATTTGATTGCTTGATTTGCATCTTCTTGATGATAAATGAAGATTTTTAAATACCCATTGACCACCTACATGTCTGCTTTGAAAACAGTGTCTGTTTCTTTTCCCATTTTTGATAAGGACTAATTATATTTTTTCTTTTTAAGATTTGCAATTGTTAATTTCTTGAAAATGGTTGTGAAACTTAACAAGAAATTTTAAGTAGTAAGGCTGGATGCAACGCAAATGTCCAGGAACAATTAATATTACTCTAGCATGCATATACAATGGAATTCTACTTAGTATAATAACAAAAGAGAAAATTGTGCAATTTCCTAATATGTAGATGAATCATGTGTGTTTTTATTAGTAAAGTAAATCATAAAAGGAATATATATATTAAATGATCTCTTATATGTGAGAAATAAAGAAGCATTAATAAGAAACTGAGGGGCTCGAGTGGTGGCACAAGTAGTAGGGTGTTTGCTTGACCCCAAGACAGGGTTGATTTATAAGCGCCTAACCAGGAGTAACCCCTAGCATCACTGGGTATGGTCCCAAACCAAAAAAAAAAAAAAAAAAAAAAAAAAAAAAAAAAAAAAAAAAAAAAAAAAAAAAAAAAAAAAAAGATTTGAAAATGGTCAAAGCAAAAGAACTAGTGGTAAAATTAATCTTACCATGGTGTTTTGGGGTTGCGGGGCTTAAAAGGAAGTAATCTCAGCTGGAAGGTTTTGTATTGAAACATCATATGTGTTTAAACCGTACCATTACCTGTACTGGAAATCAGTTTCTCACTCTTTGAAAGTCTATTTTGGATAAACAATAGGAATAACAAACAGGGAAAACTAGAGATAGAGGCATGGGAACTGAGAAGGAAAAGTTACCACAGAGGCCTTATACCATAAAACACCAGAACATAGTCTTCTTAACATTTGTCTATCTGCAAAATAATATAGATTCTGCCAAATAATAAGAGACTACAGTCTAAGTTTAATAAGACAAAAGCCATTGCTTGCTCATATGCTTAGTTAGGAAAGTAAAAAATTAAAAAACAATAACAACCAGCTGATATTTCTCTTAGGATGGTAGTATTCAATAGAGTCCCACTGCTGCTTGGGAATAATACTGTCTTTTCTCTTAGTTTCAATTCACTTCTAATAAATGTCTTGCTTGAGCTGATCATTTTCTCTCAGACTGCTTCTCATTCTTCACTTGTGACAAAAAAGACCCTATCTTTCTAAAAGTACTACACTGTTATTTATACAATGTATTAATGTAAAATATTTAGTCATAAGAGCAAAATTATCAATATAGAAGGAACATATATGATGTTCTTTTAAATTAGGAGACAATAAATGCCTTGAGATTACAAAAACAGTACCAAGATTTAAAGAATAATAAAACCCTAGAGAAAGAATTTAGAGTCTCTGACTATACCTATTAGGCTAAGTCAAACCATGATAACTTACATTTATGAGGTAACTGGAAAAAGTATTTCAATGTTAGCAATAGTATAAAATTTAATATGGGATGAGTTTATTTGTTTCAGAAAGCTATTTTGTAGAACTGAAGTTGGAATAGTGAATTGTTACACTATTATTCTCAAAAACTTTTTTGATTCAGTTCAGACCAAACTGATTCAAGTTGGCTTATAATAGCAACAACCATCCTCAAACATTAAAAGTTCTAAATTCCTATGATTCAGCCAAGGATATGTAATTGCTTTTCTTGAACTATTTTGGTAGCCGAAGAGAGTTCTAGGGAACTATACTTCACTAATAAAATCTTTTAATACTCAGAATAGAAAATCAGTGCGATGTGAGGTCATTATGACTTCTTAATATCTTTTAAAATTTCACATCTAAAGTATGTTAGTAATATAATTAGATAGATTCAGAAATTCAATGAGTTCAGTCACTGTTAGTTTTAGGTCAAATTTAATTTATATCCTTTTATATTTTACATATATCTTTACTTGAAACAATTGACAAATGATATTCTTGTTATCTATATCAGGTCAGATGTATTCATTCTTGATCCCAGTAATCCAGTATAATTTCCAAACACTCTCCAGTTTATGACTTTCTGATAAACTAACAAGTTAATTTTTATTATTTCTTTAGCAATTAATAGTGTATTTTTTGCAAATTTACTTTAATTTTGTATCTTAAATTTATTAGCTAACAATAAAATATGCACTATTAAATATTTAATGCATTGCAGAACTTTCAGCTAAATAATAATATTGTGATATGTTGCAAATATAAGTACATATAAATCTAGAAAAGAAGCAAGCATAATAACACTACGTAATTCACAATAGGAGAAATTACTGGAAAATATCTCCCAGTCATTTTTAAAGGCCTAATTTAAAAATAAAAATTTGAATATAAATTGTAGTTTGGGTTTCAATGTTTCTGCTTTAACTATAAAATATGGACTAGTTCAGTATTACTACACTGAAAACAACCTCTAGTATAACCAAGTAAATCTAGAAAAAGGAATAAATGGGAAATTATAGTCTGAGATAGAAAGAGGATAAGAAAAAAATAAAATGTACTCCCTTCTCAGCCCTCTCTTCTCACCTTCACAGTTTGCTCTCTCAGTCCATGTGCGCTTAGGAGGGGGTGTACTTGTACATAGGGAAGCTTGAGAAGCACAGAAGAGTGACCATGGCTTGGGAAGGGACTGGGCCAGGACCTCCATTCCCAACTGGTCTGATGAGATTCAGTGCCTGCCCAACTCCAGACTAACTCTAAAGTAGATTCACTCCTCCTAAAGTAGACTCCTAACATAAACTATCTTCCCCTAAACCCCTTCCACTAGCCAGCCCTGAGCTCTATGCCCTGTTGAATTAAGCCTGTTACTAATGGGCCAGAGAGAGATTAAAAAGAAAAAGGTCACAACTCCTATCTCTGGACTCAGGATTTATACCTAAAATGGCTCAGGGGAAAATATGGGACTGATAAATTGATTCTGGGTCTCCAATATTACATACCTGTATTATTTTATGGTATGGTGTGTTATTTTAGGTTAGATTACTCTAGATTATGCTATATTATATTATTCTACACTAGTTTTATAAACTATTATGTAATGTATAAGTATTAGGAGAGAAAATACAATAAATAAACCATACAAATAATTTAATTTACTAAATATCAGACATCTGATAATATGCAATGGTAATTAAACACATATTTTATAGTGTGTCTAAATTCGACATTAAAATAAAAGTTGTGCTACAGGTAATTCACAATAAGCATAAACTAACATGTTAATTGCATTTTCTGATTTTAAATAAGAAATATTATTCATTTCTGTTACTTTAGTCTATACAATAATAAATTTTTAGTCAAGAAATGAATAGTATAAAATTGAAAATTAAACTTTATTTAGGGGCTGGAGTGGTGGCACAGGGTGTAAGGCTAACGGGTATAAAACCTAGCATACACTAGAGGACAGACTGCAGTGCAATCCACCAGGGTCCCATATGGTCCCTCAAACCAGAAGCGATTTCTGAGCATATAGCCAGAAGTAACCCCTGAGCATCATTCGGTGTGGCCTCAAAACAAAACAAAACAAAATAAAAGCTTTAGAGATAATGCAACTGTATGTCATATCAAAAATGTAGCCAAAAATTGTCAAAATTAATAAGTAGGGCTGGAGAGAAAAATCAGCTGCTAGGATTCTTTCCTTGCAGGTAACCAATCAGATATATTATCTATCCATGCCCAGTACCACCAGGAGTATTTCCAGAGTACAAATCCAGGAGTAACCCTAAAACATCATTAAGGGTGTCCCCAAAATAATTGATATATAAATTTAGCAATATACTTTAATGCAAGATATGCTATGATCAATTCATACTTCAATACGCACTATCAATTTATTTAATGCACATAAATACAATATATAAAAGGTACATAAAATATAATGAAACAAAGAAAGAAAAATATGTAGCAGAATAAAAAGGTATATACCTCTAAAATAATCTAGTATTTGTATCTATGTATAATTAAATAAATATAAATATGTGAATGAATAAGATATATACATTTATTTCTCATTGAAGGAATTCACATGATTAAATATAATTTTAAGTGTTTTTGCAATATGTCCCAAGCAAAAATAGCTATGATTTATTCTTTAATAAGTGAAGAGCATTCAATTGACAAAATATTAGAAATTTAAAGAACAGCCAATGCTAAAGTCCTGAGGCCACTGATGCATCTCTGTCACTTGCTTCCTGAGACCACCAGCCCATCAGAGCCTGAACTACTAGGATTGTTCAAGGCCCTGAACAAGCATTCTTCCACACCACATATGAACCCACCTAC
>PVKC010052858.1:0-10219 GCA_004027635.1 Crocidura indochinensis
AGTAACCCTTGAGCGTCACCGGGTGTGGCCCAAAAACCAAAAAAAAAAAAATTTATAGAAAGAGTAATGGGGTTTTAATTTTTTTCTCATACCAGAAACATTGCATGAAGTATTCCTTTGAATATTGTTGCATGGCACCTAACCTAGATTGAGTCCTAAAGGGCTGATATTTTCTTTGTACATCTTCATCTTAGTGTGCTCAATCACTGTGAAATCGAGGCAGGTAAACACTTCAATTTTAAGGTTTTGTTTTCTGAATAAGGTAAATTAGAGAAAAATTATAATTTTTAAAAGGCATGTTCTTTTTTCAGGGCCATCTAGAAACTTCATTAAGAAGAAACAAATAGTTATCTCTAGTTATTTTGAACAAACCCGTATGGTGCCAATCATGACTAACATTGGCTAGTAAGTAAGTGATTTTCACTAATTAACTTTGAGCTTAAGTAACATCATTGTTATTTCCATTATCAGAGTGAATACAGAAAATTTTAATTATATTTTTATTCAGACTTTTCTGAATGAAAATTTATAATGAATTCATTTGTTCAAATTTTTCCATATTAGAGTTTATCAATAATTAAACCAAAAATAATAAATACTAAAAAAATTTAAGTGCATTAATAGTAGTAATTAAGATGATATCCTATCATGTTTAGACATACTAGATATACTGTGCCAGCCAAAAGAGAGCAATTTTCTATTTTTATGAGTTTTTGACAAATTGTAAGTCCTGTATCTTTATACTTTTTAATTTGTGGACAATTCATTAATTGATCTATAAAATAATTCTGTTCCGCTACTTTATTAGAATGCCAAGGTTTGCAATGTTGTTGATGATATAATTATTTCAGGCATTCTGTGTTCCAGCACAAGTCCTATCATCAGTGTGACCTTCCTACCACTATTGTCCCCAGTTTCTCACTCAACTTCCAAGCATGCCTCCTTATCAGGCACAAAATTATTTATTTTATATTACATGCTAAGCCAAATCAAAAATAGTGTTCAGTAAAAGAAAAATTCTGCAAATTGTTATATTTTATAATGGTATTATTAAATTATTGTCTGAGGATTTATTGAGTTGTTTGTTGCCAGTTGGGCAATTTATGTTATTGTTTTTAGTTATTGAACGTAATAGACTTCCCCATCTATTGTCCTATCTCCTAGAGAGTTGTCAGAACTGTGGAATTTGGAGGTGTTGTGTTCCAGGAGCAATAGATAATTTATTACCTAGCCCTCCTGTGAAGGTCCCAGAGTTCTCAGCCCGAAGTTTAGTGTGCTTGGGAGTTTCGTCAGCTTGACTTCTTTTCTGAGATTATGAAGCTTTGAATCTGGGCTGTTTACATGGTGGAGGTTATGGAATATCATCTTGCATCCTGCTGCATTGATCCCTAGAACTGAATATGGTTCTCTAAACCCTGCCTGGAGTGATCCCTGAGCACAGAACCTGGTATAAGCATGGTGCACAGCCAGATGTGGTCCAAACACCAACTCAAGGTCAGCTTGCTCTTTGTTGTTGGCTTCTAAGAGCTTATTTATTGCTGATGGGGGAGATAGAAGTCAAACAAGTCCATCAAATATTTCTGGTTCTCCCTTTTTGGGTCCACATAGGATTTCATTTTCTGGATCCCATATAGGGTAAGACAATGTCACCACTGCTGGCTCATGTGTTGTGAGGAGAAGTGAATGGTGGCCCTCTGGACAGGCACCCTTCTTTCCTAAAGGCCACTATGAGACCTTACATAGCTTGGAGGTGAACAATCTTTCAGATATAGCTCTTCTGTCTAATAAACATGATCCTGTAGTCCATCCTGTCCATCTGCAGGGTGGACAGAGAGTGTAAAGAGAGAAGGAAGGAAGTCTGTACATTCTTGTTTGTTTGTTTTATGGGCCACACATGGCAGTGCTTAGGAGTTATTCTTGGCTCTGTACTCAGAAATCACTCCTGGCAGGCTCAGGAGACCAGATGGGATGCTGGGAAGCTAGGTCAGTTGCATGCAAGGTAAATACCTTACATGCTGTGCTATTGCTCTGTCCCTGGCAGCTTGTGCTTTTATAAATAAGAAAAATATTGGGGCCGGAGAGGTAGCGCTAGAGGTAAGGTGTCTGCCTTGCAAGCGCTAGCCAAGGAAGGACCGTGGTTTGATACCTCGGCATCCCATATGGTCCCCCCAAGCCAGGGACAATTTCTGAGTGCTTAGCCAGGAGTAACCCCTGAGCATCAAATGGGTGTGGCCCGAAAAACAAAACAAAAAAAGAAAAATATTCTTAAATGTTTTAGCAATGTGTCACTCTACTAATATTTACTTATAAAATTATTTGTATAAAACTTCAAGCTAGCTTCTTTAAGCAAGAGACTTTGAAAGTCCATAAAAGTATTTGTTTGGTTTGTACTTCTGGAAGTCCTGGCAGCCAAAATTACTCCCGATAAACACAGTTGCCATGTTTGCATTCGACTAGCTCCATAGACTCACGTTATTCTTAAAAAAATGATGCACACCAAGCTATGAGAAATAATGGGTACACCAGCCACACTACCGAAAACAGCAATTTTGGGATGAGAGGGTGAGCCATGTCCCTGCCCTGCAGATGCCATGCCAGCTACACCCATCATCCACCACCACTGCTTCGCTTGTGGTCCAGTTTCACCACTCAACTACAGAGCTCTACAGAGACACCAAACAGACCGTAATTCTAGATATGTTTGGGCTGACATTTTTGGAGTTGACATTGGGCTGACATTTTTGGACATGTTTTGGAGAGAGTGTGGATAGCCTCTTCCCACCTTCTCATACTTCCTGAAGTCTCGACAGTCAAAATCATGCCCACAAAAGATGCAGTATCAGCCATAGAGCTTGGAATAACTGGATCTAGAGGCTACCTCTGCAGCAGGGCAAAAGTTCCAGATTTTTGAAAATTCTGTCATTTCGAGACAAAAGACCAATTTAGATATCAACAAGGATTCAAAGACACCTGATGTTGAGAAACAAAACAAATAACAATAAATCAGCTACCAACACATCACTTAACAAAGAGATTTATGACTTATTATGACTAACTATGACTTAATGATCTTATTGCAAGATACATTAATTTTCACAAATATTCTTATTACTATACTTAAAAATAATTTCATTTCCACTTACTTGTAAAGAAGCAATATAAAATATATTATTTTTTGCTTGCCAAGGCTTGAGAATTGGTGAAAATTTGGGGACAATGAATTTTACATTGATGGTGTAGACTAGCCTTGGAACAATTTTATTGTCTTTTTTTATTTGTTTGTTTTGTTTTTGGGCCACAGTCAGTGATGCTCAGGGGTTACTCCTGGCTATGTGCTCAGAAATTGCTCCTGGCTTGGGGAATTATATGGGATGCCAGGTTCGTCCCGGGTCAGCTACATGCAAGGCAAACTGAGCTATGGCTCCAGCCCCAAGCTTGGAACAATTTTGTTATAAGCAATTGCATAACTCATGTTCTTTAAATGAAGTAATTTATAAAGAAAAAGGTAAATACCATAGTTATTTCCCGACTAAAGAATGACACATACTCTCATCAGTATAACAGGGCTAGCTTTGATTTCTTTTGCCACTTACTTTTCCACTTAATTTTTCTCATTGCAGTCATAGTCATGATTCTGCATAATAGCGTAATAGTCACCATATGCCAAGAAGTATTAATTTTTCCAAACACCAACACCCTTAACTCTGACAGCAACTTCCCTGCCCATAGATTCCATTTCTTTCTTTTTCTTTGTCATTGAACCGGGCTTTAGCTAGAAACCTTTCCTGATATTCTCACATTCATTTTTGTTTGTTTCCCATTTGGGCCACCATGTCCTCCAGTAATCCCCTCCTTCTTGCATGACCACTTTTTCATCAACTTCTTCTTTCCTAAAAGTTTTTGGGGGACATACTCTGCTGGACAGTGAACAAAGAAGGTGGGTAAAATACTCCCAAAGCTAAGCTACTCTCTGCTTCTTTTTCCTCTTTCCAGGAGTTGGAAATGACCAAACAGGCCAAGAAAAGGTGTATGTCATGCTGATGTGGGGTGATGTTTTTAGAGAGTTAAACAGGTGTGCAAAAATGGATGGTGTACACAGCCCCCCCCCCCTTTTTTTTGTAGGAGATCACATTTTTATTTAGATAGGCAGGTTTTGTTGGGCCTCACTTACAGTGATGAGGGGCTACTCCTAGTTTCATGCTCGGGATCACTCCTGGCACTATTCAAGGAACCATTGTGATGCTGGGGATTAAACCGGGTTGTCCACTTGCAAGACAAACACTTTAGACACTGTACTGTCTTTTCTAACCCAGATAGGCAGTTTTGAGAGAAATCAAGGCCCAATCTTCTCTGCTGAGTACTAACCTTTCATAGAAAAGATCTGTTATGTTTTTAATATTTTCTAAACTTCTTTATACTTTTAATGTTTATTCCATCTTGCTTCCCTTAACTGTGGTGAATGCTGTAATTTGTGATGATGGCAGTGGCACAGGCGACTGGTTGTAATCTTTATATTTTTATCTTTACTACTCTCCTGAATGCCCACATCAGGTTGTGGTATTTGCATAGGCTCTTGCTGGGGGACTAGTTCATACATACAATAGGCAGGTACCACACTTCCTGTACTTAGTATTTGTGTATATATATATTTTTTAATTCAGTACTCATTAGAGGTTTATCCCTTTCTGTGGTATTCATACATACCTAGCTGTGATGTGGCCATGATACTTGCAGCACTGAGGATTAAAGACAGCAGAGCTGCCAGGATTGTGATTATGTGGGCAGCAAGGATTTGAGTTCATGACTATACTTGTGCAATGCAGATTCTCAAAGTCATAGTATCATTCTATCCAGTTAGCAAAGTTTTCTGAGGGCATTTTCTAATGAACTAATTAACTAAGTTTCCAGTAGTCACTGAATGGGCTCATTTTTGTGGGTTTAATACATAGGATTACTGCACCCCACCACCACCAACATAGCCAATAGCTGCTATCCTCATCTTTAGATCACTTCTAATCCACCTCTTCCTTCCTCCATCTGCTGTTTGATAATATGTTTTGTAATTTGAAACAAAAGATGTGTCATCATTTGACATTGCCTATTTCCATTTTTTGTTTTTCTCTAAACCACGATAATTCAGATCATCCTGTATTCGGCTTCTCCCTGTAATTTATTTCACTTAGTGTGATACCCTTCAATTCTAGATGAGTTGCAGAAGGAATTCATCTTTTTATTGTTAGTTTGGCTTTTATTTTTAGAGTAACACCTGGTTACTCAGCATGCCCAGCGCATTCTGATAGCTCTGTGCTCAGGGATCCCTCCTGAAGGTGAAAAAGGGACCATATGTGGTTTTTAGGGATGGAACCTGGTTCAACCTCTTAAATTGTTCAAGGCAAGTGCCTTACCCTTTGTACTATTTCTGAAGATTTTTTTTGTTTGTTTGGTTGGTTTATGAGTCACACCCAGCAGTGCTCAGAGATTACACCTGGCTGTACACTATTTTCATTGCTCAGGAGACTGACCTTATGGAGCGCTAGGGATCAAATTCAGTTCGACTGTCTGTGCAAGGCATCATGTTCCTTATCTACTTTACTAATGCTTCAACCCCCAAACATGAAGTATATATAAATCTCTAGGTCAGGGGTGGCGAACAAGTTCCATACAAAGAGCCAAAATTTTAAACTGTGAGAGTCAGAGAGCCACACCACGCAGTGACCTGCCAAAACAAACACTCACACAAAAGCATATAATTTTAACAATAGTATATGAAACACATATTGCATTTTGCCATTTTGAGTGAGGGTCAAAATCCTGCAGTGATGGTGAGGGTGTGCTGTGTCCTCCACACTAAGAACTAACGGCAAGACGTGACCCACCATGTGACACATGGGTCCCCTGCTAGTTGGCCTGTGCATTTGTTTCTGAGGGATGGAAGACAGGAGGACATAGCCTGAGGCGAGACTCCACGCTCGGAGATCTCTCCTCAGAGGTTCCTCCTCAGAAGCACAGAACAAAATCCAAACATGGCAAAGAGCCACAGTATACAAAATGATAAGAGGCAAAGAGCCGCATTCATTTTGGCAGGGAGCCGCATGCGGCTCGAGAGTCGCGGGTTTGCCACTCCTGCTCTAGATAATACATGAGAATTATGGAGAAATAGTTATTTTTCTTGAGGGATAGACACGGAAGGGACAAAGACTATGGTGCAGCGAAGTGTTCAAGCAGGAGAAAGAAGTGGTGCTGAATGGTGGTCAAGTGTGTGCATGAAGCCCTATCCGTAACAGTGTTGTAAATGTAAATTTGCCTATGGTCATTAGGGAATCTTTCCTACTATTACTTTTATGATTCATTTATGGAGGGATTTTGACTTGAGCATATATTTCATGGTTCAATCCCTGGCCAGTAGTATTCTAAATCTAAAATTGGATCATGAAGGCTTCAGTGAGATAGTGCAAGGGGTAAGATTTGCATGCAGCCCACCTAGTTTGATTCCTGCTGTTAGATAAGTTCCCCAATATCTCCAGGAGTGTCCCTGAGCACAGAGTCAGTAGTAGTCTCTGAGCACTCAGGAATAGTCCAAAACCCACTCAAAAATTATAGAAGGAAAAATAATTTTGTATACCAGCCTTGTGAGTAATACAGTAGATGTTATGTGTAGACATCTTGCTTTCTGTTACTAAGTTTTGTCCTAGAAATCAGCTGTGAATTTCAAAATTCTGCCTCATCTAGAAAGGACTTTAGTTTTCTCTTCGCAGTTTTCTCATGTGTGATTTTAATATATTTAGATACAAATAATATAGATGATAATGTATTATGCATTCATATATATACTGGTAGTTGTGTGTATATATATATATAGTTCCTTCTGTTAATTGTGGGCTTAGGAGTATAGATTATTCTAATAGTAATGAAGATATTATGTACTCAACTATTTTACTGGGTCACTTTATTTTTAAATACCATCCTTAAGCCACAGAGATCATTCAAAAAGTTGGTATTTTGTCTTGCATGCACAGTGTCTCATACATGGTTGAAGTTAGAGGGTATGGCTGCCCAGATGTTGAGTAGGGTTTGGTTATTCCACAGTTCCTAAAAGGGAAAGGGAAACCACATATCCCCTATCCAGTAAGGATAGGGGAAGCTGTTCCAGTTGTGTAAGTCTGCAGTAAATAATCCACACAGATATGAGAGTAATAAGAGGCAAGAAACATGTATTTAAAAAGTTTACCAACAAGCCAGCTGCTCCACTCCAGGAACTTACAAGCCTGCAGCAAAAAAGCTGCTCTCTCAGCTCACTGCCTCCAATTTATTCTGTTCCATACTCCTCCCCCTAGGGGAGGGGCAAAAGCAGGCAAAGAAAAATAGATACAAAAGATGATCTCCTAGATACTTCTGGAAGTAGTTCCAATGATCCTGAGCACAACTGAGAAAGATCTCTCTCTCTCTCTCCCTCTCTCTCTCTCTCTCTCTCTCTCTCTCTCTCTCTCTCTCTCTCCCCTCTCTCACTGCCCCCCCCCCTCTGAAAAAGACGAGTCTGGAGCATCTTGTGGTGTCAGAAAGTGGAGAACTGAAATGCTCAGAGCATGATAAACACAAATAGAAAAAATTACCACTCAGTAGCCAGCTTCATCATAACTGACTCAAGCAAAGATCACCTGTGAATGGCAAAACTATGGCAGGAAGTTGGATATTAATAGCATCTTTATATAATTTCAGAGTATTAACACATTAAGACACATTAATTATAAAAGGATACTAGGAATTTTGCAGTGGTTGAATTTGCCGGGCATTTATTCATTGATAGGTCAGCATTACCTTCATCAGTGTCAGGCCTTATACCTGAGACCACCAGCAACACCTGCAGATGAAACAAATGGATATATTACACGGGTGCAATGAAGGAAAATGCATATCAGATGTAGCCATGCAGCTTATTTGTAAGAGATTGTGAGAAAGGTTTTAGGACTTCAACTGTGTGCAGTAATTGGAGCAGGGGGTTTAAGGAAGTGGTTCTGAATCAAGAGCACTGGGGCTCTTCCATAAATGCATCTATATAAATCTTATATAGAAGGAAGGACTAGACTAAATCTGGAATTGAGTAATTTATGAAGAAACTACTACTCATGAGGGAGGAATGTCTTCCATTCGCATAATAATGGAGTTATTGTTATGTTAGTGTTCAGACATGTTAATATCTTGGCAAATGTCACTGTTCTAGGAGATAGTCTATGTTCAATGAAAAATGAATGCCAGTTCCCAGTGATCAGGAGTCTCCTAACAATACCAAGGCCTCCCTACTAGGTAGCATTCTCAGATTCTAGATGTTTTCTTGTTGGTAACAACAAGTTCTCATCATGCATCTGTTTGGAAGTGGGGGGAAAAATCAGCCTCTTGGAATGCCTGCCTAAAGTCCAGCACTCTAGGAAAGAGCCAACAGAAATGGGAGTAGAGCAAGCCTGCATTCCTCAAAACCATCAATGTCACAAGAAAACACTGAGGAATTGTTCCAGGTAAAAGATGAACCTATCCTTTATCTAGTGATAAACATGACAGCACAGTGGATAGGGCGTTTGCCTAGTACACGGAGTAACTCCTTGCCAAAAGTAACCTCTGAGCACCACTGAATGCATGGCAGACAATTTGCTTTTGCTATAATACATATTGCTTGAATAATCAGAACATTCTGAATAAGTCTAGATCGAGTCTAGACTTATTTCTAGAGTCTAGAAATTATAGAAAGGATACTTGATTTTGACCATTACATTATATTATACATTACATTATAATGTATTCTGTGAGTATGTTTTTACTTTTAGGAAACATTAAATAATTTTCTGGTTAAATGGCCTCATAAGTAATTTGTTTCAAAGGTTCACAAATGAATATATACATATATATGACATGTATATATGTTTTAATTTTAATTTTTAACTGTGCAATTTTTAAAGTTACAATCTTGAGTTACAATTCTTGAGTGTTTGTTAGGTCCATGCATGTGTGTGCATGTTTGCATATTGCTTTCCCATGAGACATCACTGCTAGTCTCACTGAGCTCTTTACATTTGGACATGACCTGAAGATCTGTCAATTTGTACAGAAGCTTCTGTAACAACCATGGTTCTCAAAGTATGAGAGTTATCTGCCTCAGAATCAGCCCAGGTTCTTATTAGGGTGGAGTTTCATGTCTCTACTCTTTCTTAAGCGATTAATTTGAGGTGCTGAAATATGCTTTGTTAAATAGCTCCCTAAAGTGATTCTTAGACATCAATACAGAAATTAGCATCTAATACAGACCACAGATGTGGTCTCAGTAGAAATTATCTGTGACAAAAAAATTGTAAAGTGTGCTATCTACTCCTCTGTATCCCTCATTTCTTTATTTTATATGGATAATATTCATATATATTACACATTATATATGTATATCTATAGACAAAAAACTTTAGAAACAAGAATATTCAAGCCAAAGGGATAGTACAGAGGGTAAGGCACTTGCTTGCACAAGGACCCAGGTTCCATCCCTGACATTCCATATGGCTTCCCAAACACATTCAAGAGTAAGCCCTGAGTACTCTGGGTAGCCCAAAAACCAACTCCTCCCTGGGAAATTCCTAATACCACTCTGACAACAACTTATTCCAGTTTTGCTATTGCTATTACATCCTGACAACAAGGAAACGGCAACAACTTGATCTTAGATAAGGTTGCCTATCTCATCACTTAGTGGTAAGATGAAATCAGAAGACATGCCGTCCTTTGTTCTGTGCAAAAACCAAGATTGCTAACTATAGAAGACTGACTTTGACAACCATAACTGGGCCAACCTATCATGGGACCAATAAGAAAGATCCTAGTCTAGACTTTGGCCTAGGATTTGTACAAAAATCCAAGATCTCTAATTCCAGAAGTCTGACTCTGACATTTGCGACTGAGCAGAACATCTGGAACCATAACCATAACCATCCTCAGCTTTGTCCTAGGATCTGAGCATAAACCAAGAACACTAATTAAAGACTGATAACAACAATAGTGATGGAACAGAACTTCTAGAACTGTAAAGAAAGACTATAGGTAGGGCATTTGACTTGGATATGGCCAACCCAGGTTTGATCTCCAACATCCCATATCGTCCAGAGCACTGCCAGGAATGATTCCTGAGTACAGATTCAGGGATAATACCTGAATACTATTGGGTGTGCCCCCCCCCCCAAAAAAAAAG
>PVKC010052859.1:0-10023 GCA_004027635.1 Crocidura indochinensis
TTTTTTTAAATCACACACCGTGGTCTTGTTGAGTTTGAGACATGATTTGCAGCATTAAGGGATCAGGTAGTGTCCTTGAGCTGGGGATCTTTCTGAAGCTGAATCCGATACCATGCAACAGTCCACATTTGGTAAGAAGGGCCACATAGCATGAGTCAGCAGGTGTGTTGGTTGGAGTTTCTTGATGGGGCATGAGATGTGGGACTGATACAGTGTTCTTTCGTTTTGGGAGCTGGGTGGTGGTTTCTTGGGGCAGGAGGTTGGTCTCTGTGCCTAATGAGTTAAGAACTGAGGGTAAAGTGGGCTAAATAAGGAGGGATAACAGATCAGGATTAGGGAATGAGAGGATAGAAGGGTTTCTGAAGGGTGGGAGGGATAATATACACTATAGATATGGATTGTTTACAGTTTAGGTTTGGCAATCAGAGATAAGACCACTATATACAAACTTATGCCCATATGTAGACAGACTTTAGAGATCTATTCAAGTATTATCCTGTGGGTCTTGGACATTATGTTTTCTTTCCTAGGAACAATCTAAAATTATGAGCATTGTGGAATCATGGTTAACAAAGTACAGTTGTCACATGGGCACGGTAACACCCATGTGTTTTTAGAAATGAGGACTAATGAGAAAGGACCCCTGTACAAGGAGGTCTCCTGCACAGCCCTGTTTATGGCCATGGAAGGGACTGGTTTCCCTTCCTCACACTTCCAGAGATCCAGTTGCCTGGTCTTGCTGTGAAGGCCTGGCTTGGGTGGAGGTGTCCCATCTCCCTGCAGTAGGGCTCAGTACATGGGTCCTGTTGGCCAGCTCCCCCGCTCAGAGACACCCCAGTTACCAATTGCAAGAGGAACGGTGAAATCCTGGTATCTGGGGTTTGCTGTGCCAGTCACCAGCCTAGCCAGGGTTTTATGCCTTAGGGAGGGGTTTGGCTTCCCTCCCCCAAAGCCCCCGGAGACTGGCTACTTGGCCTTGCCATGAAGGCCTGGTTTGGCTGGTAGGGTCCCATCTCCCTGAACTGGGGTTCAGTACAGGGATCCTGTCGGCCAGTTCCCCTGCTCAGAGACAACTCAGTTACCAGTTGCAAGAGGAATGGTAAATTCCTGGTATCTGGGGTCTGTAGAGACAGATTTGATTTTAAGCCTGGATCAGGAATTAGCAGTCGTGTTCTTTTTTTTTTTAAATTATCTTTATTTAAACACCATGGTTACAAATATAATTGTACTTGTATGATTACAGTCATGCAAAGAACACCCCCCTTCACCAGTGCAGTATTCCCACCACCAATTACCCAGAACTGCCTACCCCTCATACCTGTACACATGACAGGCTTTCTTTTTCCCTCATTCGTTCACATTGCTATGATAATTTTATTTCTCTGGCTGCACTTATAACTCTATGTGGTGAGCTTGCTGTCATGGGTTGAACTTACGTGAGAAGTTGGGGGGAAATAAGGGTTGGGATTAAGACGATAAAATCTTAGGCAGTCGTGTTCTTTAGCAAATGAATTAAGTTTTTTTTCTTGGCAAGTGGATTAATTAAAAATTTTTTTCACTTGTAAAATAGAGAAACAAGAAATAACTATCAACGTTGGAGGTTTCCAGATTGTATGTGAATAAGGTCCTCCTATGATAATGTCTTCTACTTTTCCACAATCATTACTTATTCTCTCACCCTGTCTGATTTTCTTTTCTTAGCAAACCTTTCTATTTTTTTTCCTCTTTTTTTCCCTCTCTCCTTAGTGTAGAAGATTTGAAGTTTTCTTTCTGTTTTGAAATGGACAAATTCAACCAAGTGTTAGGGTCAAGAGAAAAAAATGTTCAGCATTTTTCAAGGCAAATGTCTTACTGCTGTGCAATAGCTCTGGCCCTCAATGAATTTGTTTCTCAAGGAAATTTACTTTTGCACTCCTTCAGGTCAAAGCAATTTCTCTGTAAGTTTTATTTACCAAAACCCTATTTCCAAGGAAGCCCCCTCATACACCTCCTGCCCTGAGATTTTACCCCTAAAAATTTGTTTTTTAATTTAAATTTTATTTTATTGAAGCTATTGTGATTTACATCGTCCTTCTTTTTTTTTTTTTTTTTTTTTTTTTGGTTTTTGGGTCACACCCAGCAGTGTTCAGGGGTTACTCCTGGCTCCATGCCATATGGGGCACCGGGATTCGAACTGATGCGAACTGATGACCTTTTGCATGAAAGGCAAACGCCTTACCTCCATGCTATCTCCCGGGCCCCTTACATTGTCCTTCTGCATGTAAGGCAAATGCCCTACCTCCATGCTATCTCTCTGGCCCCGACATCAACATTTTTTTTTTACAGTTATTTTTTTTTATTTATTTATTTTAACACCTTGATTACATACATAGTTGTGTTTGGGTTTCAGTCATGTATAGAACACCACCCATCACCAGTGCAACGTTCGACATCAACATTTTTATATAATGAAATTATGGGTGTTTAAAAAATAATTCTAAAACACATTTGCCTGCCATAAACACAGATTAAAAAAAAAACCTCTCCCCCAAATAACAACATCGAAAGAAAGTTTCTGTTAAAGCACTTTGTCTTGATAAATTTTTAATATATTTATATTATGTATAAATATACCTCTGTTTAAACACACATATATTTTACTCATTTGTCTTTACTAGAAATTACTTTAAGTAGGCTAGTTATTTTTTTTTACAGTAACTTTTGTTTTAATTTTCTCTACAGCTGTGCTTTTCGATTCTCAACATTTCTATTTGGGTCCTTTTTTGCAAATGGTTGGTCAGATGAAATGGAAGAAGACAGCTCATGATTGATCATCCTTCCTTTTCTGTCAGCATCTGCTTTTACCATACAATTTCCTTTTTCTCTTTGGTTAGAAGAGGAGGGGCAGAACATTTGTGTGGTAGTGCCAGAGACTTACTTTCTACTTCTCATCTTAGAGGCTCCCAGGAACTTGTGGGATCTAGGATTGGAAAAACAGCCTTTCCCTTCAATATTTTTCGGTCAGCTTTCTCCATCTACATGAGTGGACGGCACAGATCAAGGTAACATCTGCTCTTGTTTTTTCAACTGTATCTTATATTATGTCTAAATGGTCCTGCTTTTAAAGAAACACTTCTAGTAATGACTTTTTATTACAAATAATAGCATGTATATGAGATTGAGCTAGTCAGTATTCATAGTTTTTTCAATATGCTATGATCATGCATTGTCTTATCTAGAAAAAATAAAGAGTAATTGGGATTGAATGACTTTGGGCCTAAGATTTGCCCACCAATGTCCCTCTGTCCCCAGTTTCCCTCTCACCCTCCCTAATGATATTTGCATAGTATTTTATCTTGAGGGATACTGTAATCGAAAAGACTAATTTTCCGTAGGAAATTATGGAGAATGTGAATTGCATTGAGAACATTTTATAAAGTTAAAAAATGGGAAACAGAGTGTGCTTTTATGTGCATTTTATTTATTAATTTTTCCTGTTTCTGGTATATCAGTTTTATACACCAGTAAAGAAAAGAAGTAGGATAATTTTTAATATTGACTAACTTCTTTTCATAGTGATTTCTTTTCCATTGCTATATTGAAACCTTTGTAGCTATAAACTACATGCATATTTCCACATACTTTGGGACAAATTTTGTCAAATTTATAAAATTATGAACATTTTACTTTTATAGGTTTTCTAGCATCATATATTAGGATTATTTTTGAAATTCTAATACATGTGGGACAATTTAAAATTAACATGATGGTATTCAGATTGTGTACTATAAAGAATTGTCAGCACATCTTAATTGGGACACTATGTTACCATTGTGTAAAGTTAATCCTCAAATAATTCTGTGCATTGCATATGGAATATGTTATATAAGTAATGTAAAACAATAATTAAAATATATTTAGGTGTAAACAGGTAGCTTTTAAAATAAAAACTTAGTTAGATATTCTTAGAATTTCCAAAGCTTAGGATTTAAATTTTTTATTGCTCTCTATATATCTCATTAAGTTAGTATGGTACCAATTCTGCCAAGCTCTTGCACATATATTTGACCTATCCTGACTTATGAACAGGATTCAGCCAATTGGATATATTAGTAGATTTTTAAAAATTCTTTTCCTGGGGCCCGGGAGATAGCATGGAGGTAAGGCGTTTGCCTTTCATGCAAAAGGTCATCAGTTCGAATCCCGGTGCCCCATATGGTCCCCCGTGCCTGCCAGGAGCAATTTCTGAGCATGGAGCCAGGAGCAACCCCTGAGCACTGCCGGGTGTGACCCAAAAACCAAAAAAAAAAAAAAAAAATTCTTTTCCTATTTTTAAATAAGTATAGCAGTAATCATTTAAAGCAACAGTAGTTCCAAATATATTGAAAAAAATTCCACTTCTTATACAAATTTTATATGCTTTAGATACCTAAAGCAGTTATAAACACATACCCATATGCACAGAGAGATACACATTTATTTCCTAATTCTGCTTTGTCGCTATAGACTATAGTTAAGCTTTCTTTAGAAATCATCTTGTGGTGAGGTTTTAATGCAAAGCATATTTCTCTCCTTACTCTAGAAATGAGTGAACAGGAAGTGATTTATTCAACTCCCATATTTCTTCAGTCTCATTCAGAGTCCCAGAATAGGTTGAAGTCTGGTACTGCTCAAAGACCTAGGAAAACTGATAACAAAGGTATATGCTTTAAATATCTAGATTTGCCTGTCTCTTATGGATGGTCAGTTTTGACATTTGGAAAAAATATTCTTATTTATACTTTGGTTTTTTAGTTGTCAATATAAAAAACTATCAGTGAGTAGAATAACAGAAAAAGCCTTACTAAAAGTTTGTGAAATGGAGAAATTAATTAATTCTGTTTTATTTATTTATTTATTTATTTATTTATTTACTTATCTTTGGTATTTGGGCTACTAGGTATACATAGGAGTATATGTGTGTTGGAATCCAGTTTAACTGTGTGCAGGGCAAGATTTTTACCTGCTGTACTGTCTCTTGGCCCATAATAATTTCTTTTAAATTTGAGAGGATTAAAAATAAATAAATAAATAAATAAATAAATAAATAAATAAATAAATAAAGGGGCTAGAGTGATAGCACAGTGATAGGGCACTTGCCTTGCACGTGGCTGTCCAGGAGGGACCTGGGTTCAGTTCCCAGCATCCTATATGGTCCTTCATGTCTCATATGATCCCCCTAGCTGAGAGCGGTTTCTGAGTGAATAGCCAGGAGTGTCAGCTGTGTGTCACTGGGTGTGGCCCCAAAACCAAATAAATAAATAGGTAGATAAATTTGAGAGGGTAATAGTTTCCTTTTACATTTGGTCAAGAGGGATTCATGAGAACATAAATGTAAAGGACTGAGTAGTTTCAAGAAAATATTGCATTTGCTAAAAAAAAAAAAAAAGCCTTAGAGAATGCTTCAAAAATGAAATACTGTGGCAAGAACAGTTTCTTTATTTTGGGGTCATACCCTCAGGTTCACAGGGGTTATTTTTGGCTTTCTCCCAAGAATCATTCCTGGTGGGATTGGGTAACTGTATGTGATTTGGGATGGAACCTGGAACTCTATTATCGCATTTTAATAATGTTTTTAAGAACAATATTTTGCTTTGCATTGTTTTGTTTTTGTTTTGGTTTTTGGGCCACACCCGGTGATGCTTAGGGGGTACTCCTGGCTCTGCACTCAGAAATTGCTCCTGGCTCAGGGAACCTTATGGGACTCCAGGAATCCAACCCAGATCTGTCCTGGGTCAGCCGCGTGCAAGGCAAATGCCCTATGCTGTGCTATGGCTCTGGCCACAAGAACAATGTTTTTAAGTGTCAGAGAGATAACTCAAACTGGCTAAGTCTGTGTTACATGAAGGAGGTCCAGTGTTGATCCTCCACACTGAATGTTTCCCTGAGAACAAAATCAAAACAAATAAAAAAATTCAAACAAAAGAATAAACTTTTACAAACCTTAAGTTTTATCAAGCCTTCAAGTTTTATAAATGTAAGGGCAATGAAGGTACAAAAATGTTCAAATCAAAAGGACATTCTAATAACTTTCTCATTTTTCTGTTCTCTGTACCTTTAAATATTGTCACAATTTCTAAATTGAGAGTAAGTTTCACTATTTTAATTTAGTTATAATTAGAGATAGAGAAGCTTTCAGAAAGAGTGGGACTTTTATAGCATTATTTCAAGAAAAGGGAACGGGTTGTAGTGATAGTACAATAGGGAGGGAGGGCGTTTGCCTTGTATGCAGTCCACCCGGGTTGGGTCCCCTTTATTCCATATGGTCCGCAAATCGCATTTCTGAGTACAGAGCCTGGAGAAAACCATGAGTGCCACTGGATGTGGCCAAAAAACAAACAAACAAAAAACAAAAAGGAAAAGAGAACGAACGGGCCAGAACCATAATACAGTGTGCAGTGTGTAGGGTGTTTGCCTCTTTGCACAGCTGACCTGGAGCCAGTAGTAACTTCTGCACTCTGCCAGCTGTGGTCCCAAAACAAAGAAAAAAAAACTAACTAAAAAAGAGAACGGACATAAAAAACTGCTTTCTGGAAACAGCTCTAAGACCACGAGAACTTTCAGAGCTTCAGAATGTTCCCCCCCTTTTTTTTTTTTTTTTTTTTTTTTTTGTCTAATGACTGCTGCTTCCCTCTTTTGAGATTAGTTGTAATCACAGATAAGGGTACACACTTCAGGAAGGAGTCTCCTAAATGCCGTTTTTTTCCTATTCACTTTTCTCTTTTTGAAAGAGATAGACTTAAAATCCTGCCAGCACTGTTTTTCTATTGTAGGATTTCCACTGTGGGAGTTTGTTAGTTAAAATTGCAGTTGCCAGAGCTCAGTGGGCTTGGAATAGATGTTTGCATGCTAGAGACCTAGGTTAAAAACCCTAGCATGGTATATGGTCCATGAGCATCACCAGAGTTCACCCAAACTAGGGAATAGCACTGTGGAATATGGGTCCAAAGCCAAAACCTAAAACAAAATAAAGAAAATCTTTCTGCAATGAGTAGATTTCAAATTTGAATACATTTAAATAATATTTTTTAGTAGTATGAATTTTAGGGAAACTTGGCCCTTTGGCTCAGATGGTTCCCAGGTTAAAACTAGACTCTCTTAGGATGATTATTTTCTTTTTTCTTTATTTAAAGGATTTTCTTTGCCTTGGCATCTCATTGCTCTGTCTCTTGGGATTCTTTGTTTACTTTTATTGATGGCAGTCATAGTGTTGGGCTCAAAGGGTGAGTAACATGAATAATATTCCTTCTGATGCAAGACTTAATAAATAATATTCTTCCTTATTAAGTCAGATCATTGTGAATTTTAGATTAATTAGTTTTCAAGGAATGACTGTTCAAAAGAAATGTTGACTTTTCTTCATTTTTATATCAGTTTAGAATGAGGAAATGATTAAATAAATAATGGTCTTGTACATGAGTATTAGGTGATCTCAAATTCAGCCTTTATTTTTTATTTAAATTCTCTGAGCATCTTGGGGCCAGAGAGATAGCACAGTGGTAAGGCTTTTGCCTTGCATACAGAAGGATGTTTGTTTGAATCCTGGCATCCCATATGATTCCCCAAGCCTGCCTCTGAGCGTAGAACCAGGAGTAACCCCTGAGCGCTGCTGGGTGTGACTCAAAAAACCAGAAAAAAAAAATATTTGAGCATCTTTAGAAAAGATCACTAAGAGGAAATCACTCACAAAAAATTATGTACTTGGATTTGCTTCTTTTTTTCCTCTCTCACTGTTCCATTTTCTCTTATAACTATTTTTTTTGTTTTTTTGTTTTTTTGTTTTTGGCCACACCCAGTGACGCTCAGGGGAAATCACTCACAAAAAATTATGTACTTGGATTTGCTTCTTTTTTTTCCTCTCTCACTGTTCCATTTTCTCTTATAACTATTTTTTTTTTGTTTTTTTTTGTTTTTTTTTTTTGTTTGTTTTTGGCCACACCCAGTGACGCTCAGGGATTACTCCTGGCTATTGGCTCAGAAGTCGCTCCTGGCAGGCACGGGGGACCATATGGGGAACCGGGGGATCGAACCGCGGTCCGTCCTAGGTTAGCGCAGGCACCTTATCTCCAGCGCCACCGCCCGGTCCCTCATAACTATTTTTACTAGTTTTTGTTTTAATGCATATTTGCACTCAGAAATTTGTTTCATAAAGTAACTCAATTTTACTTTGGTGCCTATTTGTAAAAATTGTGCTAAAATTGTTAAAAAAATCTAAACAGAACAGTAAAGTGTTGCCATTATCATTTATTCAAATGCCTTATTTTGCCTGCCTATTTTCAAGTTTATATTAGTGAGACATTTGGTTTTCACTTTTATGGCTAATTATTGAAATGTTACTTTCTAAATGTCAAATCATTGATTTGCTATTGGTTGCCTATCAAAGAAAGACACTTCCTTATCTTAAATTGTGACACTTAAACCTGTGAGTATTTTTAAAACTATTTTACGCTTGCTATTAATTTTAGTTTTTCAGCATATTCAAGAAAAACGTCAATTGGAGGAAACTCTACAAAGTCTTACTATAAAGTGTGACGTTATAAAAAATGATAGCTATGTGAAGGAGCAACTTTTGCTAAATAAGACTTTAGAATATGACATTCTCAAAAATGAAACTTTGCAGCAGTCAAAAAAAGAACTGGACTCAGGCTTTACAGAAAAGAATATATGTAATAGAAAGAAGAATCTTTCAGAAACATTGAGAAATACAGGTATGGAGGATATTTGAAGAAATGAACAATTAAATGATTTTTCATTATTTCTCCTTCAATAGCTTTGAAGTCTAATTAATCGACAGGCTTATGAAATGTGCAAGCAATTGAGTATTTTTCTAGACAATTTTGATTATATATGTGCCTCTTAAATGTAATGTGGATATTTGGATTTGCTAGTTTCAAACATAGAAATGAGACTCAAGGGGCCTTGAGTTCCCATAATAGTCCTTGTGATATTATTACCCCTGAAGATGAAAGCATATGTTAGGTCTCTTGAAAATTTAGATCATTTTTGAGCTGTGGGAAAATTAGAGACTTCCAATTTGTTCAGACACAAAATAGGAAGTCTCTGAGTAAAAATATGTATGTAGGCTATAAGAGGAACAAAATTTTATTGGTTGTGATTTTCAAAGATAATCCAACTTGATTTCGGATATTTGAGATCTATGAGAATAATCTATACTCCTTCCAGTCTACTGCAAGATTTGCTATATTGCTGATATTTCTCTGACTCTGAGATGATACCATTAAAATATCCAAGATGTGGACTAGAGTGATAGTATAATGGTAGGCACTTGCCTTGCATGAAGTGGACCCAGGTTCAGTCCCAATTACCCTATATAGTCCCCTAAGCACTGCCAGGAATGATCCTTGAGCTCAGAGTCAGGAATAAGCTCTGAGCATCTGTGACTGCAAAACAAAACAAAAATCCTGCTTAAAATTCCAGTAGAAAGCCTGTCTAGAGTACAGGCCGGTGTGGACTGGGGAGGAAGGACACTTGGGATATTGGTGATGGCAATGTTGCACTGGTGAAGGTTTTTATATATATATAAAAAAAATCAAAAAAAGAAAAAGAAAAAGAAAAGATAAGACCTCCCAATGCTTACCACAGGCTGTGTTCTTTACAGTAAATACACTCCATATACACCTCAACCCAGGCCCTTTGCCTGGTCTGTATTGTGAATGGGGGGACAAAAAAAAAAAACCAACAAAAACAAAACAAAAATCAAAGATAAAAATATTAAATATCATATACTAAACTATCTTATCATTTGTAACAATGGGATCAATAGATCTGGATTTTCAAGTTACTAAGTATTGGATGAGGTATTAGAGTTTCCAGAAGGATTTTGCATATTTTAATATCAGTTAGGTATGAGAGTTGATATTTGCTATATCTATTGTTAAAGATTAATACTATTTAAAAAACTTGGTATATTATAAAATATATTAGTGAAAGAAAAATTTCTGAAGAATATTTTATTTAAAAGGTATCTTGGCCGGGCGGTGGCGC
>PVKC010052860.1:0-10194 GCA_004027635.1 Crocidura indochinensis
CATTTTTCATAGTGATGTTGATCCTTATATTACTTCTAGTCCAGAATTTAAACTGTCAAAGAAAATACTACCTCCAAATGCCTTACCTTTCTTGTAATTCTGTAGAATGCAGTTGCAGTACTCATAAACATCATTTTTGAGAGAATAATTGTTGTATAGGATGCAAAGGCCATGAATACTTCATTTTCCATTAATTGGCTGATGTCAACCATTTTCTCAGTTTCAGTCTAAAATTTTAAAACCATTATAGTCAAGACAGAAAAGCAGACATTCATTTGACAACCACTTTGTGTGCTCATGTATAACCTTTGCATACGGCTCTTGAAAATATCTTGGAAATAGATAACTAAATAAAGAAGTTATGGCATATATATGCAATTGAATACTACTTGGCAATAAAGAAAGTGAGATCATACAATTTGCTGCTACGTGAATGGATCTGGAAAGTATTATGTTGAGTGAAGTGAGCCACAGAGAGATATACAGAAGACTCTATCTCATATGTGTGGAACATAAATACGCCTGATATGGGAGTAATAAAAGGCCAAACTCAACAGAACCTGAGAGTGGTCTATATAGCTGTACTTATCATGAGGTGAGAGGTATCAACTAATATAAGTAGGATGAATTGGAGGGACCACTCCGGAAAGGAAGTGTATTGGAGCATTTCTTAGTATTGAAGCCCTATCATTAACAGTAACAATTAACCATCACAGTGCCTAAAATTTAAATAACTTACAATAAAAAATAAACTTTGGCTTATTTTCAATGAAATCATCATAGAAATATTTTGAATTTCAAACTTAGTTCTATATTATTTAGCTGAAGACATAAAACAATAAGTGATAGAAATCGAAAACGGAGGCAGTATTATAAACAGAACTGAAAAAAAAAACAATACCCCGGGGCCAGGCGTTGGCGCTGGAGGTAAGGTGCCTGCGCTAACCTAGGACGGACCGTGGTTCGATCCCCCGGTTCCCCATATGGTCCCCTGTGCCTGCCAGGAGCGACTTTTGAGCGAATAGCCAGGAGTAACCCCTGAGCGTCACCGGGTGTGGCCCAAAAACAAAAACAAAAACAAAAAATAAACAGAACTGAACAGATTAAACATTATAATATAAACTAAGACAAATGTTTGTGTTAAGAAAGATCACAAGTTGGAATGTGAAATATTAAAAAGAGATTGGACTAAACTTTAGAAATCAGTCACAAGTCTGTAGTTAGTACCGTAACTTTGAGTAGGAAAGCCTCTATTCTAATGTATGCCCACCTCAGTTTGGAGTATCTTCTCATTTCAGTAATATCCCAAACCTTGTCCTCTAAGTGTATAATGTTACACTCATCACTTGACTTCTAACGTTATTTAAGAGAATCAACCTCTTCAGGAGACAATATTTTCATTTATAAGATAGGACTAGGAATAACTGCTAACTCATAAGGTTGCACTAAGAACTGAATGGTATAACACAGAGAATCTGCTTAGCACAGAATCTGACTTGTGAAACTACAGTTTTTTGTGAAACTATAGTTTATCATTCTTATACTCATTATTTCCAATTTGATTGCAGGCATCATTTATACCAACACAAAGGAAGAAGATGATTGAAAAATGGAGGAATAGAATCCCAGGTAACAGTAAAGATAGCGCTTGGATATCCAGGGGGAAAAGGAAAGCTTAGTTTTATTTTACTGCTAGTTACTTCACTTTTTATTACATAAAATGGGGTTTGGAGAAGGAAGTCTAAAAGAGGATATTTCAGAAGACTTTGAAAGTGTATAGGAGCTTAGAAGAAAACTTAGAATTTAAACTTTGTGCCCTATCTGGCAGTCTTTTTTTTTTTATGTAATCTCGTCTTATTCTAGTAAAGCTATTAGTTTCTCTTTTTTATATACATATAAATCTATTCTGTGATTCAGTTTTCATTGCTATTTTATAGGCTTAGCTTCTTCTAGATCACCATTTCATAAAGCAGACAATACTGTCCCCAAAACTTCTGGAATGACTCAAGGGAACTGTAGAAGATTTTGGCACAATTGAGGGTACTTTCTATTTGTTTGCTTAAAGAAAGATTTCCAGGGGAGCATTTAGTGATATTTTTTTTATTTTCTGGTTTTTGGGCCACACCTGGTGGCATTCAGGGGTTACATTTGCTCTGTGCTTTGAAATAACTCCTGGCAGGCTTGTAAGACAATAAGGATGCTGGAGATTAAACCTAGGTCTGCCCCGGGTCATCTGCATGCAAGGTAAATGACCTGGTGCTGTCACTCTGGCCCCTAAATAATATTTTTTGTGGTTTTTGGGTCACACCTGGCAGTGCTCAGGGGTTACTCCTGGCTCCATGCTCAGAAATTGCTCCTGGCAGGCACGGGGGATCATATGGGGCACCGGGATTCGAATCGATGACCTTCCGCATGAAAGGCAAATGCCTTACCTTCATGCTATCTCCTGGGCCCATATTTTTTAAAGGAATCACTAAACCAAATAAATGTGGGAACCTTCATTCTAAGTTTAAAACTTAATAGCTGTGCATGTAACTTTATTATACCGACAACTAGCAAATGTCCATTAGTTTACTCATCTAGCAATTAACTATAACTTTTTCTCTACTCCATTACTGGTCATATCCTTGTCTACATATTGCTGTTAAGTGTAATGTAAGTCACAAATATAAATATTTAATTGTATGAGTTGACAAATGCATACAATTATGCCACATGCCATCTATGTACAGCCTCACACCATCTTTGTAGATATAACACTAGTATCCTTATACCTATGCTCATTTTCTTGGAGAAGAAATGGAAAATGAGAGATGGAAGCAGCCACACTGTATAGATCCATGTCTCTGGCCTCACAATGAATACACTAAACACTGCATTAACACCTCCAGAGACTGCAGTCTGCCTAGTTCTTATTCAGCTACATGAATCGAATGCCTACTCAGTGGCTGGCACTGCTGGCACTTCTTGCTCTTTACTTTCATCTTCCAAGCATGTGATGAGGCAGAGACTAGCATTCTCATTTTGCAGTTAAAGAAACCATTGTTCTCAAGTAACTCCTATTTTGAAGGACAGAGGAAAAATGTACTTCTCTTAGATATAGTTTAAGAAAAGAAACAAATAAACTCATCCATAAATGAGCTGCCTTGAAAACATAGAACTGAAACTTCTCAGGACAAGATAAAACTCTGAATAGCAAGTATTATAACTATTCTTGTTCATTGAGAAGGTGAAAAGCATGATAACACTGCAACAGTCTGAGCTGGGCAGATAGGACAGTGGGTAAGGCCTTTGTCTCCCATGTATCCATCCTAATTTGAACCCCAGAATTCCATATTGTCCTCCGAGCTGGCTATGATTGATTTTTGAGTGCAGAGCCAGGAGTAATCCCTGAGCACTGCTGGTGTGGTCCAAAAACAAACAAACAAAAAAGTAATTCCCTTCCTAAGGAAGCCTTAAATTCTATGCAACTAGGATAGACATCTTAAGTAGGGATCACAGTAAGTAAAGATTATCAAGTAACAAACATAACTGTGTACATCTTAGGTTCCCACTGCTTGCTCCACAGGTCACTTTCCCTGCTTAGGACAAAAGACTCCCTGGACTGGCTAGAGCTGTCTAGGTTGCACACAGCCCAGAGGAATCCACCAGCTCAGGCCAGGAGAGGGAACCCCACCGGGATCCAGGGGCTGAGTCCTCCCTAGAGTACCAGTCCTCCCCAGAGTACCATTTGCTGAAAACTCAATTAAACATCTGTACTTAACCTTAAAAAAATAAAACTTCAATCTAAGAGTTTCTGTTGCTCTCTATGGAATGTCTCTCTTAAGAATTAAGTTTATTTAGTGATGAAACAGCATGTTTTCTATATCCAGATAATGTTTTCCCCTTAGTAAAAATGTATAGAGTCAAGAAAAAAGCTCCCAGACACCATAGTCCCCCCAACCAGAAAGCAAAACGATATCAAGGATTAAGAGGCAAGAGCAAGTGAACAGGACGTTGTTTCTTTAAATGTGAACATAACAGTGTGCCCTTCATACAAAGAGTTGCTCAATCTTCAGGAATGTTGCTAAACTCCTTAGATTTATAGCTCTGGAGACTCGGATTCGCCAATATAGTCTTTTTGTTATCATTCCTTCTAGGTCAGGGGTTCATATCTTCCAGTCCCAGCTCCCCTTCATATCCTAGTTCAGGAGGGCCAGGTAAGAAGCACTTTAAATAACAATTCAGGATGGAGAAGTCATGTAGAACATAGTGTGCAGCTGGCCTAGATTTGCTTTTTCCAAACCTATTTCTCAGAAAATTTCCTGGAGCATACATCAAATCTGAGCATTGTTGCTAAAGTGAGATCCCTGGAATTGGTCACCAGAAAGGCAAGACAGAAGAGCAGATAACATTCACAGAAAGTGGAGAAGTTGGTAGTACACCAGAATTGTCTAGAAAAGTTAAAAGCAGGAAACAGACTATGGGGCTGGAAAGTTAGCACAGTGGTAAAGTATTTGCCTTGCATACAGCCAATCCGAGATGGACCCAGTTCCATTCCCGGCATCCCACATGGTCCCTGCAGTTTGCCAGGAAATATTTCTGAGCACAGAGCCAGGAGTAATCCTGAGCACTGTCAGATGTAGCCCAAAAACCAATTAATAAAAAAATAAACTGTACTATTTAAGAAGAAACCTGAGGGGGCTGGAGAGAGCATGGAGGTAAGGCAGTATGCACAAGGACGGTAGTTCGAATCCCGGCATCCCGTATGGTCCCCCGAGCCTGCCAGGAGCGATTTCTGAGCATAGAATAAACCCTGAGTGCTGCCAGATGTGACCCAAAAAAAAACAAAAAAACAAAAACAAAAAAAAAAAAAGAAGAAACCTGAGAAGACAATTTTGCAATAATACATGGAAAGGAGTTTAAGAGCTTAATGTCAGTCATCAGTGAGTAGTATAACAGGTTGGGGGCTTGCTTTGTACGTGGATGACCTGGGTTCTCTCATCATCACACTGATTTCCAAGCACCATGAAGAGTAACCTCTGAGTGCAGAAACATGAAAAAGCCTTGAGCACCACCAGATGTGACCAAAACAAAAACAAAAGCACCCTAAAATGGTAATCAGTAAATTACTCAGAGGTTTCAACAGGTGGATAGTTGAAAGCAGGACATAGGGATGCTTTGGTGATCCACAGAAAGGCTAAATAGAATTTGGACAGTGCAGGATCTTTTTTCTTCTTCCTGGCTGTTGGGAATAATCAAGAAAATCTCCACATAGGCCAATAGAATACCTGTCTATCTTGTACTTGAAGCGTTAAAGGCTGAGGAACAGTGTGCTGCATACAGGCAAACTCTGGAACAAAGGACACAAGTCTTCCAACACAATTGAGAACTGGTTTACTTCTACTTCAGCTCTCTCTCTGGAGAATAAAAGTAGGAATTCCTACACTTGGTGGGATTCTTGTGAGCACTCAATGAGGGAAGCTATAATCCTGCTCAGAAGAGAAGGACCCCCATTTGTGTTAGCTAAACATTTAGCATTTTTATCAGCCTCTCTAAGAGGGTGCTCTCCTAAGACTCAAGATAGCATTGTGAGTTTTCAAAGAACTTTCACGTGATTTCACTTCATCTGAAGAACTCTTAAGAGCAAAAATGGCTGGTCTGTAATATAAAAAAAGAAAAAAAACTTCAAGGGAGGTAGAGAGAAAAAAAATAGATTAAAATCCATATCGGAAGGCACAAATTCATGTTCAGTTTGTGGAGTAGCTGTCACTAAGGTGGAATCAACGAGACTGTCCTGGGGAAATTTTGTTGTCAAATATTATCCTTGACTTGATTTCTGGCTGCATCCCTGCCCTGTCCCTAATTCTTGAATGTCATCAAGATTGAGATGAAATTACTCTCTTCTTTATAAGTTGCTGACCCTGAGAGCAAAGTTTCTCAAAGTTTCTCAAAGTTTCTCTCTCTCTCTTCTCTCTCTTTTCTCTCTCTTTTCTCTCTTCTCTCTCTCTCTCTCTCTCTCTCTCTCTCTCTCTCTCTTTCTCTCTCTTTCTCCTCTCTAACCTCAAACACAAATACTCACCATGACTCTGCAATTTTGTTCTTTCTGGAACCAACCGAAAGTTCACAGAATAGAATGAAAAAAAAATAGTTCACAGTCAAACAATTCTAGAACTTTCTTAAGGGCTGTAAAATCTCAAATCATTTGAAGCAGTCTCAAACAAAGGATCTTCAGGGCCAAAAATTGAGAAGAGACCTGGTGTTTCTGGAGTGAGTGGGTTGAGGCAGTTCTCGGGGGCTATACTGGCCTTCTTTCTAGCTTTAATGATTCATAAATCTGTTGTGTTGGGAGAGAGTAGAGAGATTATAAAATGTTTGCTTTGCACATGACAAGTCTAGGTGAATTCCTTGCTCCCCTGGGGCCAATCAGATATGATCCCTGTGCACAGAACCAAGAGTAAGTTCTACACACTACCAGGTGTGCCTCCCAAACCAAACAAAACCATAAAAACTACTTGAAAGTGAACCCTTTGAAAAATCCATCCTTGGCTGCCAGAGAACAATGTTCAACCCTGAACTAAGCAATCAATTGAAAAAAAAAATCAAACAACAAGCCTCTTCACTGGGAGAAGCAGAGGATGACAAGGCCCCAAATTGCCCTGAACACCCCTTCCAGGAAAGTGCAGAGATCAACGAATACCTTCGTTAACTCAAGACCATGGGGCACTAGACTAGACTTGATTGGCTTCTAGACTGTCCTGGGGACCTGGGGACGTTCTCTTGGGCAAACAACAACCCACTGGACAAGTGACTTGGAGAAAGCAAGTAGAAGAAAAGGAGAAAATGAGAGAAGGGCCTGAACTAGCTAGTCATGGACTTAACACCAATTCCAAAGAAGCCAGAGGTGGAGATATACCTGCTCTCCCTTCAATTTGCCAAAGCACAGAATCTTGAGATCTTAGGCCCCAGATGTTTCCCTTTTCCCCTTTCTCCTTGCACATGGTTTCCGCTTCAGAAATAAATTCCCCCCTTAACTTTCCAGCCACACTAAAATCACAGGACAAAAATCCATGTTCTCCAGCACCTGATTATTACTATTTTTATATTATCGTTTTCACTTTACTTCAAACTCGCTGGGATCTCTCTTGCCTGCTTATGTAGTCCACGAGAACCCAGCCTTTTCCTTTATGGACCTGCAAAGGTCAGTATGCTCCTGAAACCCAAGTGCAAACTTTCATAGAGCCTGGGGAAACATCAAAAGTTGCTTCAATTCCAGAGCATTTCTACATGCTTTCCAACGTTCAAAAGCCTCTTTCAGAGTGTTGTTCTTGGGACTTGAGAATAGGGAGCGAGCAAATCATCCGGAACTGTGAAACACGCTAACCTCCATAAACACAAGTTCTGAGCAAACTCTAACAGGTACCTACCAGCAGTTAAAAAGGAGGGGGAGGGGGCACGCATCAGGGGCCTGTCCATTCACTCCATGACTTCAATCAGGTCACAGGCTCTGTCCCTGAACCCCGTTGCCCTAGCACTTACCGTGAGTCCGGGTCCGAGAGATTTTTTTTTTATCAAGCCTGCTGAGCGCCACACTCCAGCGACTGTCAGTGCAGCAGGGTGCAAAGTGGAGCCTCGCCCCTGCTTGTGAATTTCCTGTCAATTTCCTCTCTCCGTTTGCCTAGCCCCTCCCCTAATTAGCTGGCCTGCTCTGTGCCTGGCTTGGGACTTGCTTTTGGCTTGGGTACAATATCCTCCCCTGCCTCTCTGTTCAAGTGGGGAGGGCCCATTAGCAATGAGCTTTACGTCCCCATAACATGTTAGTGCTGGAAGTGGAAAAGAGGTTAGGGTTTATGTAGCTGGGAAGGACTTTTTTAGTTTAATGCTGAACTTTTGAAAGTCTAGGATAATTAAATCTGGGGTGAGGGTAGAGAAAGGATTACATCTTCCCTCCTCTGCCTGCTATAGGAAGAAGGCTTCTGTAAAAGGTAGATCAGGGCACTCCCGTAAATAAAAATCACTTAGTCTGTGACCCCAGACTCTGCTTCCTTCTCTCTGTCCCCTCCTAGTCAGGAATCTAAAGGGAAGTGGAGGCACAGATTCTTGGTGTATTTACACAGTAGGTTTAGTCTGGGTTTAGGTTTAATAAAGCAGGTTTATTCTGACATCCTATATTGACATTTATCCTGGACCTTGAACTGAGTTTATCTGAAAGTTTCATTAGTTCATTATTCCTCCATTTCTGGCTTCTTTGGAATCGGTGCTAGTTCGCCTGGCTAATTTAGGCCCTTCATTCATTTTCTCCTTTTTCCTCTGCTTGCTTTCTCTCTAAAGTTTATTAGAAGCTTAAGTGATAGTGAGGATAAGGGTTGCAAATCTGAACACTTTTCTTTTTCCAGATTAAAAAAAATCTGAATAATACTTATTTCCCTACCTCCCTCTTCTGAAAGCCTCTAACAAAACTGGTTAGAACGCGTCAAATTCTTCACAATCTTTCCTTTTACTGCCCTAGTTCACAGAAGTCATTCTAATCATTCTAATTGATAAACTAAAATAATTTGCTAGTAAAATGCTAGCAAATACCAAATTTTCTAGTCCCCACAACACTATTAGATCTAGCTTCCCTGACTTTCAAAAAATCTTGCTAATAATTATAGCAATTATGTACCTCTCATGCTAATATTTCTAAAACATTTACCACGAAGTATTTTTAATCTTCTTTTGATCTTATGGTTTTGGATTAGTTGTCTGAGATTTGATAGACAACTTTATATTCCAAAAACAACAACAACAAAAAGTAAGAATGATCAGTTTGTTTTAGGGAACAGAAATGATAGTACTCCTGAAAATAATTTCCATATAAATATATGAGGCCCTTGCATGTATATATATATATATATATATATATGGCCTCTTTGGTTCAAACCCCAATACCACATCTGGTCACCATCCCCATTAGCACCACCAGGAGTGATCCAGGAGCATAGAAATAGGAGTAATTCTGAGAAACACCAGGTGTGCCCCCCATAAAGAAAATAAACATAATATAGGAGCATTGGGAAATCTAGCACCAGAAGATATTCATGTTTTGTTGTCATATCTGCATATTTTGAAAAATATATTTATTTTTCCCTCTGAATAAAGTAGTTTGGTTATAGCATAACTGGATTAAGAAAGGACCTGAGACAAGTCTGTTCTGAACAGTCATCAATGGTATCTTATATAATAAGTTTGTTGTGAGGTAATACAGCTCAAAGCTGATGGACAATATAAGGGAAAAGGTACAGAATGATATTATTTAAATAAGTTGATATACAAAATTCTGATTTTATTTGGTTTTGAGAGATATTTTATAATGCTCTAATTATAAAATGCATTCAAACTATTGGCTAGTCAATCAATAAATAACAATTCCTTAGGTCAAAGGCCCATGAACAACCTTTGCTTTTCTGTTAAATATATGCTTTGGCTTTGGCACAATTTCTAACACTTGATTATGATAAATTTATTTCAATAGATATTATGACATGAATACAAGGTACTTGACTTGATGCTGAATCATAAAGTAACATTAATTACATCCAATAATTATGTTCAAGGAATTTACAATACTATGAACATTAAGGCCATCAAAAACCCTAAGTTATACTAAAGGAAACATTTTAGTTTAGAAATTACAATGATTGTGAACTAGGGCAGTAAAAGGAAAGGTTCTGAAGAATTGACACTTTCTATTCAGCTTTTTTAGAGGCTTTCAGAAGAGACAGGTAGGGAAAGATTATTCAAACCTTTTTAATCTGGGAAAAGAAAAGTGTTCAGATTTTCAAACCTTCTCTTCACTATCACTTAAGCCTCCACAAGTCAAGGTTCAAGATAAATAACTTGCTAGTAAATATTATGTAACTTGAACAGTTTAAAAGATCATTGACTTCGGGTGGGAAGAACAAAGATCATACAACAAACAGTAGCTACCAGGGAGAGCAAATAAAAGTGGTTTGGAGAGTAAAGCATTAGAACTCTAGTATAAAGAAAAACACAGAGAATATTAGATAGAATTGCTACCTACTTGCCCCCTAGTCCAGGCTTTCTATAAAGAGGTAAGAAATCAGGTACACTGGCTTTCCTTCGTTTCTTTTAATTATCTCAAATATTTGTTTTTCCTTAAACTCACAGATTAGACATGAAACTTTGGTTGTCTATACTTTATGAGAATTTTAA
>PVKC010052861.1:0-10215 GCA_004027635.1 Crocidura indochinensis
ATTTTTGCAACAATACTCAGAGACAATGGGAGGAGGGCTGGAACTTCCAGCTCACTTCATGAAGCTCACCACAAAGAATGGTGAGTGCAGTTATAGAAATAACTACATAGAGAACTACCCTAATAATGTGAATGAATGAATGAGAGAACTGGAAAGCCTGTCTGGAGTACAGGTGGGGGTGGGTTGGGAGGGAGGGAGATTTGGGACATTGGTGGTGGGAATGTTGCACTGGTGAAGGGGGTGTTCCTTACATGACTGAAACCTAATCACAACCATATATGTAATCAAGGTGTTTAACTAAAGAAAAAATAAGTGATCATAATCTAAAAGTTTCTGTAAACAATAAAATTGTTTATTGCTCTTGGTGGAGTGTTATACATAATTCCTTTGCTCTTCCCATTGTCTTTTTTTTAAGGCAACAAGATAAAAGAAAACACCCACTATTATATTGTGTTTCCATAAAAAAAGAAAAAAGAGATGCCTATATTGCAGTTACTCATGTGTGTGTGTGTGTGTGTGTGTGTGTGTTTGTGTGTGTGTGTGTGTGTGTGTGTGTGTGTGTGTGTGAATACTTACTATGTTTTGGTCAAACCTCTTTTCTCTATTCTCTATATTTGTCATTTCTGTTATTTTTTTCATTTTAATTTATTTTCAATTTAATTTGATCGATATAGATAGTATCTTTATTAGATACACATTTAATACATTACTCTAGATGGTTACTTGTTCTAAGTCTTTTGATTACAAGATTAAATAAGGAAAATAAAAATCCTTGCCTTCCTTCACAAAGAAAATATGCATAGGAAATTTGTGAAGTAAAGGTAAAAGTTTTTCTGTAAATAAAGCAGAAAAACAAGTCCTAGAAGTAGGGAAGTTGCGGTTTGGATTAAGATGACAAAATAAAATCTCAAAATGAAGGAAAAGTTGACTAAAAGCCTGAAGTAGGTGAGAAAATGAGTTTTGTTTGTTTGTTTGTTTGTTTTTGGGTTACACCTGGCAGCGCTCAAGGGTTACTCCTGGCTCTAAGCTAAGAAATTGCTCCTGGCAGGCTCAGGGGACCATTTGGGATGCTGGAATTCGAACCACCTTACTTTCGTGCTATCTCTCCGGCCCCCAGAAAAGGAGTTTTAAAGGGCAGAGCCAGCAGAATATGTAGCACAAGTATAAGTACCCTGAGTATGGTGTGTTGAGAGCAAAGCACCAACACCAATTAACAGTTGTCTAGTTTAGTCTACAGGGAAGGAGGGGGGGAGTAGTGGATGATACTGGATCAGCAGGGAAATATTCAGTACTTTTGCTTTTCCACTATGTCAGAAATGAAGTGTTGGGGGAAAAATAGTTGCACGAGCTGATTTTTTAATCTCACTTTTAAAAATATTCATATGGTTTTACTTAATTTCATTAAAATAATTTTATTTAGAGAAATATACTAAGAGAAATTTCAAGGAGAGGAACAGGGAGACAGATGTTCAAGAGAAAAGATATGTTTTCCGCAGAAGGGACAAAAATGCAAAGTCTACATCTCAGGTCACAAACCCAGGTCAGGCAAAACTCCAAGGTGGAGAATCAATCTCAATTGCTTTTTATTTTTTGCAGCAGATTCTTCCTTGACCTTTTGGTTTAATTTTAGTTTATGGATCATATGTAGAGGAGCTTAGAGGTGCTTACAGGTGCTCAGAGGTACTCTTGACTAGGTATTCTTGCCAGACTCAAGAAATCTGGGATTGAACCCAGGTAGGTAGCATGGAAGGCAAGCACTCTACCCAAAATACTACATATCTCCTTCAATACCACAGTACTGCTAGTTATGACAGGAATCCTTTAGTCACTGAGTTGTCAGACCCATACCACCATATTGAGCATTTCTAGAAGTGGCTGTCTACCCTCCTCTAGAATTGATTGTAGCCAAAATTTAAAAAATAATAATAAAACACTGATAATGTTCTAGTTATTATAATGAGGCTCAGAAACACAGTTAATAATAATATGATTGGTGAATCCAACCCCTCACCCATGTCTAACTCCTACACACTTCTTTATGATCAAACCTATCTCCCCAACAGCAGAGGTCCATGGGTGATAATCTGTCCTAGCATACTTGAAACTCAGAAAGAATATGTACTCCTTTGTATGCCAGCTTTAAAGAACTAAAGAGCAGAACAAATTCAGAGGCACCTTGGCAAAAAATTTCTATATTTGTTTCTGTGATTGTACTTCTCAGCATGCCCAGTATATAGATCCTTTTAGAAAAAAGAAGCATCTAACAGAAAGATTTTTGCCAAATTGTCTCCTCTGCCTATAATGAGTAGAGAATAAGGCTAGTTTGCTGGAAGCCATATATTCTTGAGTTCAAATTTACATTCTGTCCTCTTGGTAATTGATTATATATTTCTAGCTTATTTTCCTTCTGTATAAAATAGAACTAATGATGCCCTGCTGGTCTCATAGGTTTGTTATTGAAAATGAAATGACAAAATACCTGGGAAAGAATTTTAGAAATTGCTGTGCACTATGCACATAGGGAAAGTGGTTATTCTTTTGGAGAAATAATATTACCCAATCTACTTTATGTAAAATGTGGTAAATTGGGGTAGGGGTGAGTGATAAACTGTGTGTAGTGATTTTGATTTGATTATAGCTCACTGTCTAAGCAACCAACAAAGCAACAGAAACTGAGCAATGAAGACTGGATTGATAAGATACTGATTTGAAATTTCCTTTGCCAGAGATTTATAATCATATGTTATAAAAACAACATATTTTTCTAGCATTTGAATAAAATGCACATCAAAGCGAAATGAGAAGCAGGAAAAAGTAACAACAAGAAATACTGATGGAAAAGCATACGTATAAAGAAATGGATTGAAGGAATTCACTGTGATAATTATATAGCATTTACCCAAGTACATCTTTATAAGAACCTCAAGCCAGGTAGATATGATTTCCATCATATTTATGTGCATAGAACTGAAAGAAAATTTCTACTTAAATGACAAGAGATGCTAAGAAAGGAGGAAAGGACTCCTTTTACTCCATATATCAAAATCAGATTCTTAAAGTCATCTTTTGTACAAAAATACATTTGGCAAAACAAAAACAATCTCTCCTATTTTTGTGCCCACCCCTTTTATGAGAAAGGAACTAATTTTCTAATGAATTTACTTATCACTGATTCACTTTGAAAGAATTCCTGAAATAGTAGAACTTTGCATTACTAAATTATTAATATTTCTTCTTACCAATGACCCACAATTGAGCATTGACTAATAACTACTGTAATGCTTCTGGATAGTAAAGAAAAAAGAAGCTGAGTAGCAAAAAAAGACATGACAATAGGTAAGATATTAAAAATAAACAAATACCGAAGCTTGAGGTAATACAGTGATTAAGATATTTACTTTGCTTGCAGCCAACCTAGGAATAACCACTGAGCATCAATGACTATGGTCCCAAAACCAAAATATTCTTTTTGATCTTGCTGCTTTCAGTGTTCTATCTCTATCTGTAGGATTCATCTAGGATTGTGACTAGGATGTATCTTGGGGTGTTTTTCTTTGGGTCTCTTTTAGCTGGTACTCTTCGACATGCAGAATTTGATTGCATGCAGTCTTTAGCTCTGGGAGTTTCTCTGCGATGATTCCTTCAACTGTTGATTCTTCCTGGGGATCCCCTTCCTGGGCCTCTGGGACGCCAATGATTCTTATGTTGTTTCTGTTCAGTTTATTAAAGACTTCTATTTTCATCTGTTCACATTCTTTGAGTACTTTTTTCATTGTCTGATCGTTAGTCCTAAGGTTCTTTTCCAATCTCTTCTGCTGTATGGAGTTGTTCTGCATTAGATCTTCCAGTTCATTGATTCAGTCCTCAGCTGCTCTTACCCTGCTGGAGAGGTTTTCAATTGAGTTTTTCAATTGAACTACTGTGTTTTTCAGATCTGACATTTCAGTTTGGAGTTTTCTGATTTCTATTTTTGTGTTCTGTTCAGCTAGAACTATATTTTCTTTGGTTTCCATGAGGCTCCACCTTATTTCTATTCTAAACTCCTTATCTGAGAGGTTAATCAGATGGTATTTTTTAGGTCATTAGAGCTATCATCTTCATTCTCTGTGCATGGAGTTTTCCTGCGAGGTTTCCCCATTGTCACACTTGTAGTGTTATTTTTTCTGCATGTATTTATGGGGTTATTTCGTTAGAAAGCGCACATGGCTGTGAAGCGAAGCAGAGGGCCTTGCTCTTCTGGAGCCTCTAGGAGAAAGATTTTGTTGGGCCCTTCTCGGCCCACTCTGGAGAGGTTCAGGAGACAGAACAGTAGAGAAACACACACAGGTGACACAGTCTCTCCCAATTGGTAATCATACCACCACAATATTTTTTTTTTTGGTTTTTGGGTCACACAAAGCAGTGCTCAGGGGTTACTCCTGGCTCCATGCTCAGAAATTGCTCCTGGCAGGCACGGGGGACCATATGGGGCACCGGGATTCGAACCGATGACCTTTTGCATGAAAGGTAAACGCCTTACCTCCATGCAATCTCCCGGGCCCTCACCAAAATATTTTTAAATAAAAAAAATGTTTGAACCACACGCTCACAGTTCCCAAACTTTACATTGGGTCAGCTCTATGAACTCACTCTTTTCTCACAAGAGATGTAGACCAAGACATGAAAAATCATGAGTACACCAGACAGGCAGCAGAAATGTCACCTCCCTGGAAGAGAGGGCAAGCCAAACTCTCGCCCTGCCAAAGCCATACCTGCTGCCTCCATCACCCAATATCATCATTGTACCTATGACCCTGCGTCAGTATCTCTCTATGATAGTCCTCGGAAGACATTAATCTGACCAAACTTTGGGTGCACTGATATTTGGGCTAATATCACCAGAGCTTTTTGGAATGAGTACAAGCAGCCTATCCACCTTTCTTCCAAGAGGCCTGGCAGCTAAGTATACACCCCTAAGAGTCACAGTATCAGTTATAATGCTTTGAATTCCTGGACAACTTCATTTGTTTGATGCTGGCATTCCTATAGGAACGCACCAATTCAACATAATGGACAGCTAACAATAAGACCTTACCTCTGCTATTGTATTAATGATTTCATTGGAGATATAATAATTTTCACAAATGTGCTTGTTTCTTTTTTTTCTTTTTTAACTTTCTATTTATTTTTAGTAATTTTGCTTTCACTTATCTGGAAATAAACGTGTTCAACTATGTGATATATTTTCTTTAAATAAAGTATAAAAAAGAAAAAAATGTTAAAGGCAAATCCAAATGGTAACATTTAAAAGTGAATAATAATGACAATAGCAATAACAGGTATTAACTGATAATGGTCTCTACCATTATACCAGACAAAGTATTTACAAATATAATTTAATTCTCAAAATATCTGTGAGGCAAATAATGATATATTAGTATTATAAATAAGGAAACTGAGCCAGATGTAAATAAATTATCATAACCTCAATTGCAGTGGAATAAAACAAAAATGTCTCCCAGCACCCCCCCAAGCTAGGGAGAAGGCCTACAGCCTGGGGCCTCTCCAAACCCCATGCCTGGCAAGAGCTAGCCTCCAGAACCAAAAAGGGAATGGGAAGCCAGGTATCTGCCTGTCCTCTTCCCCGTGCCCCTCCCCCACAGTGGGGGGGGGAGCCTGTGGACATAGAGTCCACCTGGCACCCATTTCAGGCCACCTGGGCCAGCACCCAGGGAAGACCTGGAGTCCAGGAGAGAAAGAGGGGCATGGCTGGGGGCCTGCCAAGCCTCCCAGCACCCCCCAAGCTAGGGAGAAGGCCTTCGGACCTTCTTTGCTGAGCTCCTTTGACTCATCCTTAATGAAATAATGTATTATGATCAACTATGTCAACAATACTATAGCGTCTAATGTTAAAGGAGTTACATAAATTTTGTGGCTTTAGATTGCTTTGTGTACTGCTAAGAAATGTTATAATGTACTAGAACTAGGGATTTGAGGGACAAAGTAATTGTGCGTGTGTTTTGTTTTATTTTCTTAATGTTTTATGGCTGAAAATGAGAATTCTGTTTATGGGTGATTGTCTTCCCACTGTAACTTCACCATGTCCTCTCTTTATATCTTTGTCTTCATAATAAAAGGAAAAAAAAGAAAACTAAAAAGTCAGCACTGAGGGGCCTGAACTCTAGTACAGTTGGTTGTGTGATGTTTGCCTTGCACCTGGATAAACCAGATTTGAGCCATTGCTCCTTAAATAGTTCCCTGAGCCCACCAGGAGTGATCCCTGAGTACAGAACCAGGAGTATATCCCAAGAGTTGCCAGGTGTGGCCCAAAAGTCAAGGCCAAACCCCCCTCCCAAACTCCAAAACCAAAACTCAACAGTGAAAAGAATTAATGACTCCATAAAAAAGTATCCTGGGGTTGTCAATGTTTGCTTACCCTAAATGTATTAGTCCTGCATTTTAAGAACTATATTCATCCTTATTCAGTTTTCCTTTATTTGTCTCCCTATGATTATACTTCCTCAGTGACAAGTTCAAATTTCCAGTCAATGATCACTTCCTACTTCCCGGGTCAAAAGTCTACCCTTACTTTATTTTGCTTATTTTGAATTTGGAGCCAGCCCCAACTATGCTCTAGGTTTATAACTGACTCTGCGCTCTGGCTCACTCATGGCAGGACTCAGGGAAACATGTGTGGGATAAAACTTTGGTCCACTATAAGCTGGGCAAGCACCTTGCCTATTATGCTGTCTCTCAAGTCCTCACCTTAGTTTTATTTATCTACTTCCTGCAGTCAGGTTCATTTTATACTCATTGACATTGTTCTACTTTCTGAGTAATTCTTACATCTTCCTCATCTGACCTTGTTTTGCTTCCTGGTTTCCTTACATCAACATGTTTAGTTCTAGAAAATGAAGATGAGGCAGGCATGTCTTTTTTGTTTGTTTTGTTTTTGGATCACACCCAGCAGTGCTCAGGGGTTACTCCTGGCTTCATGCTCAGAAATTGCTCCTGGCAGGCACGGGGGACCATATGGGGCACCGGAATTCGAACTGATGACCTTTTGCATGAAAGGCAAACGCCTTACCTCCATGCTATCTCCCGGGTCCCTGCAGGCATGTCTTGATTTGAAGCAATGCCAAGTAAGAAAAAGACCTCTCAAGGAAAGCCTCTTCAACAGTGGTGTTGGGACAACTGGCCAGACACATGCAAAACAAGTGAACTTGAACCTTCATCTGAGACCATGCAAATAGGTCAAATCCAAATGGATTAAAGACCTGGATATCAGACCCGAAACCATAATGTATATAGAAGAAAATGTAGGTAAAATACTCCATGCCATTGAGAATAAAGGCATCTTCAAGTAAAAAACAGTACTGTCCAAACAAGTAGAAGCAGAGATAAATAAATGGGACTATATTAAGCTGAGAAGCTTCTGCACCTCAAAGGACATAGTGACTAGGATACAAAAGCCACCCACAGAATGGGAGAAACTATTCACCCAGGAGGCCAGAGATATAGTATGGAGGTAAGGCATTTGCCTTGCATGAAGAAGGATGGTGGTTTGAATCCTGGCATCCCATATGATTCCCGAGCCTGCCAGGAGCGATTTCTGAGTGTAGAGTCAGGAGGAACCCCTCAGCACTGCCGGCTGTGACCCGAAAAAAAGAAACAAAAACGAAAAGAAAAGAAACCATTCACCCAATGCCCATCCGATAAGGGGTTAATGTTTAAGATATACAAGATATTGTCAGAACTTAATAAAAAGAAAACATCTAACTCCATCAAAAATAGGAATAAAAAATGAACAGATACTTCCTCAAAGAAGAAATACAAATGGCCAAAGGGCACATGAAAAAATGTTCCATATTACTAATCATCAGGGAGATGCAAATCAAAACAACAATGAGGTGCCACCACAGAGACTGGCACACATCACACACACACACACACACACACACACACACACACACAAGAAAGAAAAAAAATTCAGTGAATCAGTGTTGGCATGAATGTGGAGAGAAAGGAACTCTCTTTCACTGCTGGTGGGGATGATGTCTAGTCCAGCCTTTTGTGGAAAACATTATGAAGATTCCTCAAAAAAACTGAAAACTGAGCTCCCATAAGATACAGCTGTACCAACTCCTAGGGATACACCCTAAGAACACAAAAACACAATACAAAAATGTACTGCACACCTATCCTATATTCATTGCAAAGCTATTTACAATAGCAAGAATCTGAAAATAACTTACATGTCCAACAACAGATGTGTGGCTAAAGAAATTGTGGTAAGCTTTTGTCTATGAAAGCAGGCACTGTGGATTGAGACTAAGGGGACCTGTCAGTTTTGTGTGTTTCTCTTCTCTTGTCTCTGAAGCTCTCCTAAGAGGGCCATGAAGGGACAAGTAAAAACTGTCTCCTAGAAGCCCCAAGAGCACAGCCACTCTGCTTAGTTTTGCAGTCACGCTCTCTTTCTAACTAATGAACCCCACCATAACACGCAGAAAAGAAGTTGTGGTACATATACACAATGGAATACTATGCACCTGTGAGGGAAAATGAAGTCATGAAATTTTCCTATACATGAATGGACATGGAAACTATTATGCTGAGTGAAATAAGTCAGAGGGAGAGAGATAGATACAGAATAGTCTCACTTATCTATGGGATTAAAAAAAATAAAATACATTATTGTAATAACACTCAGAGACAATAGAGATGAGGGCTGGAAGGATAGGCCACAACATGAAGTTTATTACAAAGAGTGGTTAGTGCAGTTAGAGAAATAACTACACTAAAAACTATCATGACAACGGTAATGAATGAGAGAAATAGTATGCCTGTTTAACACAAGCAAGAGATGGGGAAAGAATGCACTGGTGAAGGGGGGTGTTCTTTTTTATAACTGAAACCTAACTACAAACATATTTGTAATCATGGTGTTTAAATAAAGATGTTAAAAAAGAGAGAGACTTCCCTCTGTTTGAAATCTTTTTAGTCTAAAAGTGACAAAGCGCTAGAGAACTTCACATTTAGCTGAAGCTTCAGAGGGTTTTTAGAGACTATTTCTCTCTGAAGATCAGAAAGGGGTGTTATAGCTATGAATTCAGACCCTGAGGCTGTCACGAGGCAAGTCAGGCTGAAAGCAGGGAATCCAAGATATCTCCCTAGACTTTTTAATCATTATTATTTTTTTTGTTTTGTTTTTTGGGCCACACCCAGTGACGCTCAGGGGTTACTCCTGGCTATGCGCTCAGAAGTCGCTCCTGGCAGGCACGGGGGACCATATGGGAACCGGGGGATGGAACCGTGGTCCGTCCTAGGCAAGGCAGCAGGCACCTTACCGCCTGCGCCACCTCCCGGCTCCTAATCATTATTATTTTAATGCAGATTTGTATATTCAAGTCTTGTCCTTTAAAAATAAACAGTAGGTGATAGTTTGGTAGATTGATAAATAAAGTGCTCTGCCTTTTAATTTAAGAATTTAAGACAAACATGCAATGTGATGGAAGTGCCCATGGTAAGAATAATGATTTGCGGGGCCTGGGAGATAGCATGGGGGTAAGGCGTTTGCCTTTCATGCAAAAAGGTCATCGGTTCGAATCCCGGTGCTCCATATGGTCCCCCGTGCCTGCCAGGAGCAATTTCTGAGCATGGAGCCAGGAGTAACCCCTGAGCACTGCCGGGTATGACCCAAAAACCCAACCCCCCCCAAAAAAAAGAATAATGATTAGCGGGGCTGGGTGGTGGCGCTAAGAGGTAAAGTGCCTGCGGTTCGATCCCCCAGTGTCCCATATGGTCCCCCAAGCCAGGAGCGACATCTGAATGCATAGCCAGCGGTAACCCCTGAGCGTCACCGGGTGTGGCCCAAAAACCAAAAAAAAAAAAAAAAAAAGAAGAATGATTTGCTAAAATCTTCAATGGAATTAGGTCAGCATAAAGAAGCCTGAGCTACTAATAAGTTTTCTTTTTTCTCCCTTTATTGGTATAGATTCTGAAGTTAGTGTTGTTTTTCTTTTTTACTTATTTTGTGGCCACATCTCAATATATTCAAGGTCTATCTTCTGGCTCTATTGAGGGGGTAGAGGAGAGGACATAATTCTGGAGATCCTATCTATGCTTAGGTTAGGAATCAGACATTCAAGTTCAAGTTCTGTCATATATCAGATCTATGATCACTTCAAGACCTTATAGTCGTATTTCCCATACATAAGAAAAAAAACTATAATAAAA
>PVKC010052862.1:0-10216 GCA_004027635.1 Crocidura indochinensis
TGTGTGTGTGTGTGTGTGTGTGTGTGTGTGTGTGTGTGTGTGTGCTGAACTTGCATCTTCCTTGCCATCATCTGGCCCAACAGCCTTTAGATTTCTAAGAGAAGAGTGATCAGTTTTCTTGGAATCTAGGAAATACTTTTGGGAAAAACCATGTGAACGCTTTACTGAAGCCACTGTTTGCTGTCTCTGAAATGGAGTATTTTGTTCTGCTGTAGGTTTTAATTACCTGGGGGTGAGGGGTGCATTCAAATGACCTGCCTCTTCCATGAGCTCATCCTGGCAGTACAAATTGGGCCACCTCAGAGAACCATTCACAGATAATTGCCATGGGAACCTGACTGAAGGCAACAAACGTGCTTCTGTGGGATTGGCCTTTTGTCTGGGGTTTGACACTAGGAAGCTGTTCATTGTTGTGGACACACCCAGCTCAAGTGGGTGCAAAGTCACCGTCATGCTGAGCTGTTAAAATGATTGTCCTTTGGGTCCTCAACTCTACTGGGATACTGACAGATACCCCAAATAGTCTTCTACAAATGTGGTAAAAGTGAAAAGATATTTTTGCAAGAATGTAGGCAATGGATGACCTATCTCCCCTCCAGAATTTTAAACATATGGGATCTGACAAGTCAGCTTTTTGCCTCTAGAATTTATTTGAATGCTTATTTATTTATTTATTTATTTATTTATTGTTTTTTTGTGGGACTACAGCAGGCTGAGCTCAGGGTTTACTCCAGGTGGGTTCAGGGTACTGGGGATATATCCAGCACATGCTAAGGCAAATGATTACCTGCTGTACCATCGCTTTGACAATTGTATATTAGACTTAGGAGACATTATTGAAAATGTACTGATTTCAAGCTCTGTGTAGATGACATTTGAAGTATTTGATATTCACAAAACTTAATAAGATGCTGACATTTCCACTTTATTGGTGAAAAGTAAATAATTTGATTCACTTTCCTATGAGCAATCTATAAATCAGATCATCTCTGGGTTTCTTTTATTTATTTATTTATTTTTCATCTCTGGGCTTCTATCCTCTTCCTCATGATTTCTGATGGAAGTCACTACCAATAGCTAACTATATAACTTATTCAAAACCTTTACATTTCCTTTGACATATTTGCAAGAAAATAGATGCCTTTTTGTGATTTACTATTTATATAAGGGCATGATGGAGCATAAAGCATATTTTTGCGGGGGGATGAATGTTCAAGTTTTAGATTTTCCTTTTGTAATGTTGGTGAAATCTCTTAGCTAACAAACACCTTGGCATCCTCAGGACTTTTGGTGATTGCTAAGTGATTAAACTTGCTACAATTTCAAATAGATATTACATACTTGAATTTTTTTTTTAACAGAAATGCTTCCATTTGTTTCATTTCCTCCAAATGCCTAATGCTCATCACTTCCTTTCTATAGATTCCCCCATCTTTCCTGGCCCAGTTCTTGTTATGATTTTCAAGCCCTCTTCTCTCTGAATTTTCTACAGTGGTACTGGAGATTGAGACTCCTGAAGAATGCATCACAGAAGCTGAAAAGGATTGATCCAGACGAGGTCCCTGTGCCTTTCTCTAGCTACTACAACTGTCCTACTTTTCTGTGGAATTCTACTCCACAAAAATCTCCAGTCTCCGTTTTGATAGTGCTTAAACACCAGAGGGCGATGTTGTCAACAGAGCTTTTTAGCAGGAAGTGGTAAAGATGGGTTGTGGCATGGATAAAGGAAAACAAAACAAAACAGAAAACAAAAAAGGAAAAGGAAAAACCTCTACCTTCCATGTGACTATTCATTAAATATCAGGATGCTAATTTATTCCTTTATCTTGGGAAATACATAGCTGAGAAGACTGGAATATCTTCATCAGTCTGGCTAAGTACTCATTCCCTAAAAGCAAGTTTGCTACCTGGGAAGCCAAATTAGCTACTAGGTTTTTGTGGGCCATGGAACCAAACTAAAAACCATTTTGTCCTACCTATCTGAGTCAAAGTAAATCCACACACTAAATCAGTGATTCATACTTTTTTTGATCTAGGTTCCAACTCCCTTAGAAATTGTATGTGTGTGTAATTTTTTTTATAATTTTTTTATTGTGACCAAAGTAAATTATGAATCTTTCACAGTAATATTTAAGGTACATAGTGACATTGAATCAGGGCCATTCTCACCACCAGTGTTGTTCTCCTACCCTTGTTCCGAGCATGCATCCCATATCTTCCTCCTTGCCTCCCCCAATTTGCCCCCCCCCCCACACCCCCTTCTCTGTGTATAGCTTGTTGTAGATTAGGTATTGATTCTGTTGTCATTTACTTTGAATTTGGTGTTCAAATCTGATCTTTTTTTTTTTTTTTTAATTTCTACTCAATGTCCATACGACTGTTTGGTCTTGGTATCATCCATTTTTCCCCCTCAATTTATGAGGTAGAACAAGATAATTCAAGTTATGTGGTTCTGTTTGAAAAAAAGAAAAAAGAAAAAAAGAAAAGAAAGGAAACAAATAAGCAAACAAGTGGGAGAAGTCTGTCTAGAGGTTATAAATATTAATTTAGAAGAGCTATAACTATACCTACCATTCCTTATTAATTACTTATAAATAAAATACATTTAAATATTGTGACTATAAAATAAAGAAAAAAGAAGTGTGCATAATTTTAACAAATTCCTAGATGCTGCTACTGACTTGAGTCATAATTTGTGAATCATTGTATTAAATCATAAGAACAGTGCTTGTGTGTACACGGCCAGTACCAGCTGTTCTCCTTTAAGCTCTCATTTGGACTACTATTTTCCACATGATCTAAGACTTACTAATTTGTCATTCAATTGCTTTCTTCAAACTTCCACCTAAGATTTAATATTACTGGTTTATTTATCTTGGTTGTCTTACCATTGCACCTTAGATATGCATCTTTGAATTACTACGAGATAACCAATCCTCATAAGTTTGGGGAGCTCTCAATCACAATTTGATACCATTTATACGTACTCTGTGGATTAAATCTCCTATATGCAAAATTTTACTAGTATTTGTGGGAAGCCCTACTTCTTTCCTAGGAGAGAACCTCCATAATTGTTTTCCCTCCTTATTCAAGACCATTTCTCCTTCATATCTAAAAAATGTGAACAGCAATGCTCTTCTGCCTATTTTTGTCATGAAACAACAAAATGAAAAAAAAAACATTTGGTTATAATTTACCACCAATAGAGATTGCATGGTTAAAATTTATGCAAGCAAAAAAAATTAACTTTTAAAAATGTGAGTCATAGTCATAGACAGATGAAAATAAGCTATGACCCATATTCTGAGTAAAATTGGATTCTGACTAATGGGGTTATGTAATTATTGTACAGAATATAAACACATTCATTGATGCCTTTTTACCCCTAGTATCTTTTGGGGTTCTCGAAGGAATTAGCTCTAGTTATCCTCAAGGAGTCCTGATTTTGGATTCCATTATGGGAATAGTAGACTTAGGAGAATGGAGTTAGACACATCTGGTGATTATGCATGAAATGAGATCAACCATTTAAATAGCTAGACAAGTTTTTATTTTTGGTTTAAGGTATTAGTAATGATTTTGAAGCGCTCTTTAATCCCACACTAAAATATTTTCATTTACTCACTTGGCATGTATGTGGGGATGAAATCACAAGGAATTGAGCATGATAGAATTGCTAAGACAGGTAGAATATCTTATTTTGAAAGGCATGACTGGAAGTAATGATTTGTAGATTTCACAGAAATCTTTTCATTAGGATTTTGGTACACTCAAATTTGTTCTAAGCCTGGTCATTTAATCATCTATTATTATCTCAACACTTATTTGTGTCAAAAAGAAACCAGGAGACTCTTCTTTCTCCTAGTTATTTTATTTTTATAACTTTGAGTAGCACAACTTTATTCTTCTTTCTTAGTTTTCTCTTCCAAATAATTCCTTTCCTTTCTTTCTCTTTCTGTTGCCTATACTATGGCAGAAAAGACTTCATGTGATACCAATTTAGAGTGACTGTGGGTGCTAGAAAGTTGATTGATTTGGAGTAAGTGTATATTGTGCCAATTTAGATTACATAAAACTACATTCCTCAGAATTTCTTCCTCTTCATAGATCTGGGTGAAAGTAGGCCACAGACTGTGAAAGATTTTTTTTTTTTTTTAATGTGGAGGTAGGTCAAAATGACACAGATTGCTACTTATGTTTGCCTTTAGTTCCCTGCAGGCTTATCTAATAGCTGGTTTTACTCTTGCTGGAATTTCCTAAAATTTCTCAATCTTCTGGATTAGGTGAGGGCATAATTTCATGATGAGTGAAGATAACTCCTGTAGGATACTCTGTCATCAAAGAGGGCAGCTTCAAGAAGGTGAAAAACAGCTCTAATCTGTCCTTGAGGATTGCAACCATCCTTGCACTTCCTCACCTGTCTTTCTTCTCCAATTGATATCTGTATTTCCTTTTAGATTATATTCCCTGTTGACTAGGCTTCAGCAGCACACATATAAGGTAAATCATGGAGGCTATTTATTTAACCAGCTGTCTCCATTACAGAACGTTAAATGCTCAGAATAGTGCCATATTAGCTATCTCTTGTTGGTTTGGATTTTTTGAGAAAGCTTTCAATACATCTCAATTCACTGTTTTTTTTGGCAGGACATTGTTTGAGGAATCTTTGGTGGGAATCATTAATAAGAATTTGGTCAGGGGCTGGAGAGATAGCATGGAAATAAGGTGTTTGCCTTGGGAGAGATAGCATGGAAATAAGGTGTTTGCCTTGTATGCAGAAGGCCGGTGGTTAAAATTCTGGCATCCCATATGGTCCTCCGAACCTGCCAGGAGTGTTTTCTGAGTGTAGAGTCAGGAGTAACCCTTGCTGCCGGTTGGGACCCCAAAACAAAACAAAATAAAACAAAAAAAGAATTTGGTCAATGGGTTCTGGGATTGGCAGAGAAACCACGGTAAATCCATTGAGAGACATTTTATGAAAAGAGAAGAGTTTCCTCACTTTTGCTCAGCCCTCTTCCAATTGTCCTTAAGAACTAGATCTTCTAAGTAGTGTAAGGATACAATCTATTCAATGTATTTCAACCTGATTCTGGAAAATTCCAAAGAGCAACTTTTCAGAAATATTTATTGAATGCTTGTATTTTTTATTTAATGCGATCTTTCTTTATGGTGTGTTTTGTGTGTGTGTGTGTGTGTGTGTGTGTGTGTGTGTGTGTGCGTGCGTGTGTGTAAATGTGAAGAAAGAGAGACCATATAAGTGATGGGGACCAAACCCAGGTCAATGAATGAGAGTTCCTTTCTCCCTGCATCTGCACCAGCAGTGGTTGCTCTTGTACTTTTAGATGCATGCCAGTCTCTGTGGTTCTTGATATTAATACCATACTATCTTTTATTTTTTCTTGCATCCTACAGATGAGCGAGACTATTCTGTGTTTGTCGCTCTCCCTTTGACTCATTTCACTCAGCATAATAGTCTCCATGTCCACCCATAATAGGCAAATTTCATGCCTTTATTTTTCCTGATGGCTGCATAGTATTTCATTGTGTAGATGTACAACAGTTTTCTTAGCCACTATTCTTTTGTTGGACATCGGGCTGCTTCCAGATCTGGCTATTGTGCTGAAATGAACACATATGAATACACAGGGCATTTTTGTATTATGCTATTGTGCTCCTGGGGCATATCCCTAGGAGTGATATTGCTGGATCATACGGGAACTCAATTTCCAGGTTTTTTATTTTTTAGGAATTTCCATATTTTTTTCCAGAAAGGCTGGGCTAGACAGCCTTCCCAACAGCAGTGGATGAGAGTTTCTTTCTCTTCTTAGTGGCCAGCACTGATTGTTCTTATTCTTTGTGACATGTACCAGTCTCAAGTACCAGCATGAGATGGTACTTTATTGTTGTTTTGATTTGAATCTCCCTGATAATTATTGATGTGGAGCTTTTTTTCATGTGTGTTTTGGCCCTTTATATTTCTTGTTTTGAGAAAGTGTATGTTTATTTCTTCTCCCCATTTCTTGATGGGGTTAGATGTTGTTTTATTGTTGCTGTAAGTTTTATCAGTACCTTGTATATCTTAGATGTTAGTCCCTTATCTGATGGGTATTGAGTGATTAGTTTCTCTTATCCTGTGGATGGACTTTGTATTCTAGTCACTATTTCCTTTGAGGTTCAGAAGCTTCTCAGTTTAATTTAGTTCCATTTGTGTATCTTTGATCCTATTTCCTTGGGCAGTAGACTTTCTTTCTTGAAGATGCCTTTTGTCTCAATGTCATGGAGTGTTTAGCGTACATTTTCTTTTATATGCCTTGTAGTTTCAGGTCTGATATCAAGGTATTTAATTCATTTTAATTTGATCTTTGGGCATGGTGTTAAGGTGAAGTCTGAGTTTGCTTTTCTTTCATGTGGCTGACTAGTTGTCCCAACACCATTTTTTGAAGACACTTTCTTTTCTCCATTACCAAATATTGTAGTTGAGAGTCTGTTTTTGGATATTCAATTCTCTTCTATTGATCTGAAATTCTGTCTTTTAGTGCTATGCTATTTTAATTACTACTACTTTGTAGTATGTTTAAAATTTGGGTAATGCCTCCGATCTTTTTTCCCTAAAAGATTGCTTTGGCTATTTCTTGAGGTTTATTGTTTCATATGAGTTTCAAAATGTTTGATCTAGTTCTTTGAAAAATGTCATGGGTATCCTTATAGAAACTGCTTTGAATCTGCTTTTGGGAGTATTGCCATTTTAATGATGTTGATTCTCTTGATCTATGAGTATAGTACATATCTCCATTTTCTTGTATCCTCTTTTATTTCTTGGATCAGTGTTTTGTAGTTTTCTTTGTATAGATCTTTCACCTCTTTATTTAATTGACACCAAGGTACTTGAGTTTTTTGTGGCACTATTGTGAATGGTTTTGTTGTATATTTCTTCTCTATAATTATTTGTATATTATTTGTATATAAGAAGACCATAGATTTTTGCATGTAAATTGTTAGCCTGAACTTTGCTATACAAATCTATTGTCTAAAAGATGTTTTGGTAGAGTTTTTAGGACTTTCTAAATATGGCATAAAGTCATGAGATGATTTTAAGACTTATTCTCTCAGTGACTTCGATTATATAATTTATTTAAAATTCTTTTGTACTGTTAATTACTGTTACCTTTATTTTGAAGATGATTCTAAGAAGTAGGAATGATAATTCAAGAATGCTTGACTAGATGAAGTGTGATGGTAAGAATAGTACAGTATAGAAAGTTCTGAAAAAACAAATTGGTGATGGAATTTGAAGTATTGACTGTAAACATTCAGCTGAAGATATTTGGTGGGGATGAAATAAAGTTAAGAAAGAGAAGGAAGTCAGACATATGAAGAGAGCCATCATCTGGAAGGTGAAGAAAAGTAAGGGATAGACAAAACCTGAGAAAAAACCCCAACATTTTAGATATGGGAAGAAGCAAAATTTATTTTTGCTGCCATTTTGCTAGGGGAATCAGCACCATATGGAGAAGAGAATGTACAAATGATAAAATGCGAAATGTCACAGTAAATTCATCTGAACCATCGGATGATCTTGATTACTGGGTGGTTTTGCTTTCTTCAAAGAGAGAATCAAGAATATCAGATGCCAAGACAGATGTCAAGGGATTATAGAGTCTATGTATTTGGGAAAAGTGAAGATGGTGATTTTAATCACCTCTTAAAAATATAAATTAAAAATGATTAAAAATAATATGTTTATTGGATTGTATGGAATAGTATCAGGTAGTAACTATTGACAACTAAATTCCCCTGATGTCTTTCATAACAAGTGTTGTTTACAGATGGGAGGCATCATCACTGAATCATCTGAAAATATTTTGTAATTCAAAATCATTGAATACTAGCACCTTTTTTGAAATTAATATCTTTATTTAAACACCTTGATTACAAATATGATTGTACTTGGGTTTCAGTCATATAAAGAACACTCCTCTTCACCGGTGCAACATTCCCAACATCAATGTTCCAAATCTCCCCACCTGCACTCTAGATAGGCTTTCCACTTCCCTCATTCATTCGTATTGTTATGATGGTTCTCAGTGTAGTTATTTCTTTAACTGCACTCACCACTCTCTGTGGTGAACTGGACCTTCCAGTCCTCCTCTCTTTTGTTTCTGAGAATTATTGCCAAAATATCTTTTATTTTTCTTAAAACCCATAGATGAGGGAGACTATTCTGCATCTATCTCTCTCTTTCTGACTTATTTTACTCAGCATAATAGATTCCATGTACATCCATGTATAGGAAAATTTCATGACTCCATCTCATCTGATGGCTGCAGGAATCTGACAAGCAGCTGAACCACATGTGTGAACTGGGTTTTCAAAATGAATACAAGACACATGTCCTCTCTCAGAAGATAAGAAGATCATAATCTCAAGGGTGGGATGATACTGGAATAGTGCCTGATTTCAATCCTTACAAGTGTACTTTATAATGGCATCATACTAGCATGGGCTTTTTGATATTATTTTTTCATTAAGACTGATAAAAAAGTTCATGCTTTCTGTTAGAAAGTAATTTTGAGAGAGTAGATTAGAGGGGTTTCAATTCATTTTTATTCTATTATTATTGTTAAATTCTAATTTATTTTTATGTATTAAAGTTCTATAGGCTATGCCAATAATTATTCACTGTGATTTAATTATTAATTAATTATTAATCCATTATTATTAATTATTTCTCGTGCCCATAATTTAAACACCATTTGTTTTTATTTTTAATCAAGGTCAAGCCAAGCTCTTCAATATCTTCTACTTTCCACATTGGTTTTGTCTTTTTCTTGGCATTTGTGCTTTAAGCTAAAATGTTAGTACCAAAACAAGCCACTGTAAATCCAGCCTTAAGTGCTCAGAAATCAGGTTAATTGTTTTACCCATTTGATCATCTTTACTCTTCAGAACTATTATAAATCAGTTCAATTTCTAATCTATTTCTCTTTCCCACAGTAGGACTCTGATTTTGAGAGGTTCACAGAATTGTATAGAGTCACACAGGAAAAATTAAATAATTTTAAAGACAAAAGGTTATTGCTCACATGACCAACTTCTGAATGAACAAAGGCAAGAGAATGAGCCCAGGATAGTATTGCATAAAATCAGAACCAGGGGAATTCCTTGAGAACTAATAGAATGCTTCATTGTAGGATAGCAGAGATGTTCCCAGAGATTCTGGGAGTGACTATCTCTAGAATGTTTATTAGAAATTAAATCGACATGACATTCAGAACTGTGAGGAATGTAGAGTGGTAAACTTAGCTGAAATGATTAATAAATAAAATAAAATAAGCCCTTGCTCTCTATTTATTTTATAGATTTTGGAGTTTAAGACCTCAAAATTTGGGAGTTCTCTTGTATAATACCCACCATATACTGAAAATAAAGCCAACATAATACTTATACCTAGAAAAAGTTTTTGGAAATACAAGATCACCTAGTATTTTGTTGTTGTTATTAGTTTGTTTTTTTGGTCACACCTACCAGTGCTCAGGATTTACTCCTGGCTCTACACTCAGAAATCACTCCTGGCAGGCAAGGGTGGGTGGCAGGGGACGACCATATCTAATGCCTGGATTAGAACCACAGTTGATCCTGGGTCCGCTGCTTGCAAGACACACATCCTACCGCTGTGCTCTCTCTCTAGCCCCAAATCACCTAGTTTTTGTTGTTGTTGCTGTTTGTTTGTTTGTGTTTTGTTTTTTGGGTCATACCCAGCAGTGCTCAGGGGTAACTCCTGGCTCTACGCTCAGAAATCCCTCCTGACTGGCTCGGGGGACCATATGGGATGCCGGGATTTGAACCACCATTCTTCTACATGCAAGGCAAAGGCCCTACCTCCATACTATCTCTCCAGCCCCAGCAAATCACAAAGTTTTAAAACGGTTTCAGACAAAAAGAATGGAAGGCAACAAAATGATATAGAAACAGAAAACTTGATAGTCTTTTGTGTAAAGTTAAAGGCTTTTCTCCCCTAAAAAGTTCAGTAGCTCCGGGGGGCCGGGCGGTGGCGCTGGAGGTAAGGTGCCTGCCTTGCCTGCACTAACCTAGGACGGACCTCGGTTCGATCCCCCGGTTCCCCATATGGTCCCCCGTGCCTGCCAGGAGCGACTTCTGAGCGAATAGCCAGGAGTAACCCCTGAGCGTCACCGGGTGTGGCCCCCCCAAAAAAAAT
>PVKC010052863.1:0-10212 GCA_004027635.1 Crocidura indochinensis
CTGAGAAGCCCTATGGGTTCCTCTCAACTATTTTCAGCCATCAAGGTTAGGAGCTGTAAGCAGGGATCTGTGTATGGGCTGTGCTCAGGTCTTGTGGTACATGTATTACTTTGTTTATATGCTCCATGTTTAGTAGATTTCAGGGTAATAGATCCAGTGATGATCAGGGGCTTCCAGGGCTGTAACCAGAGATTTTAGAAGAAAAATGAATGCCAGTGACTTTACTGGTAGCTATTGGCATGCAAAACAAATGCCTTAACTGCTATATTATCTCTCCAGCCCACCTCCTCTATTGAATTTCTGATGTGAAAAAAAAAGGTAAAACAATTTTATATTTCTTCCTGAGTTATATGGTTTTAAATATTCAAAATGATATTGGATTATTTGAGTTGTATAATATAAACCCTCATTAGGGATTTCATAGAAAATTTAGTTTTCTGTAAGAATATAAGAAGATTATTATAGATACATTTAGATAAGTATTTATACAATGTTTTATAGTTTTCTTACGTTTCTATTTTTCTCATCTTATAAAGAATGATTGTTGATGGCTATTGAGTAGATTTTTATTATTATGAACATAATTATATGATTATAATATAATTGCATTATATTGCAATCTTTTAGTTTAAATAAATATTGATATTTTATTAATAACTGAATATTTAAATTAATTCCAAATGATTTATATTCTTATGGGAACACTTAATTTGTTGGAAAATGTTTAATTTAGAACTTTTACAATAAATGTACAATTAAGATTTAGCTACACTTTTTGTTTCTCAAAATCTACCATAATTTGTACCTTGGGATTAAAATAAACTCTAATGCTTTTTTATAATACATTTTGTTCTAAATAATTTGGTACTTAAAAGAAATTGAAAAGTGGTTTGATTTGAAGAAATAATTGATTAGGAGGAAATTATTAAAAAAAAACTCCCTTAATTATTTTAAGCATCTTTTTATTTAATTCAAAATATCTTTTGTTTTTTAGTATCCTTAATCTTTTTTTTCTGGTTTTTGGGTCACCCAGGCAGCTCTCAGGGGTTACTCCTGGCTCTACACTCAGAAATCGCTCCTCGTAGGCTCAGGGGACCATATGGGATGCTGTATTCGAACATTGTCCTTCTACATGCAAGGCAAAGGCCCTATATCCATGCTATCTCTCCGCCCCCCTGTATCCTTAATCTTTGTTCATAAATAAAATTAAAAAAATAAATACACAGGGTCATAGGATTATGGCTTTAGTTTTTGATAATTCTTTGTAATAAAGATAGATATAAAACAATTAAAGATGTTCTTCGAGACATTAAAATAGAGAATTGAGTATTTTTTATATAATATCAATGAGTATCAACTTGAAAAGCAATAATCAATGGGCAAATTCTTCACAAAACTGAAAGAAATAAAAGAAATTTAAAAGTAAGTTTCTTAACATAAGGGTCATATTTACAACTTCATGAATTATATTATCAAACGTTCTTGTCAGTGGTAAGAGTTTCTTGTTTAGACTTTACTTTCTATAAGACAATTTAAATGAGCAAAATGTTCATTTCTTTTTAAGGATGTATAAATATTTGGAAGTTACTGTATCCCATTTCTAAAGGACATTCACTTTAAGTATATAAGAACCCATATTCGGGATCTACATTTTCCATTATCAGGCTCCTAAATAGTCATACAGAAGATTCTAATTAGTGAGGATAAAACATCATAAAATTTACACAGAAATGTGAAAATACCCTGGGATATGAAACAAAGTGATCTCACCCATTATAAAAATTATGTGGTGCAGGGGCTTATTAAACTCAGGTCAGCCGCATGCAAGCGTCTTATCTGCAATACTATTTTGTCAAATTAAGAATTAAAGAATTAAAGAATTGGGACCAGAAAGTTAGCACAGTGGTAGGGCACTTGTCTTGCATGGAGCCAATCCAAGATAAATGGTGATTCGAATCCTGGCATCCCATATTGTTCCTGTGCCTGCCAGGAGCAATTTCTGAGTGCAGAGCCAGGAGTAACACCTGAGCACTGCCAGGTGTGACCCAAAAACCAAAAACAAAACAAACAAACAAACAAAAAAAACGAATCAAAGGAGTATTCAAGAAGTATTTAAAGTATTGACTTAAAACTTTGTAAATAAGGGGGTCTGGCGGTGGCACTGGAGTTAAGGCACCTGCGCTAACCTAGGACGGACCGTGGTTCGATCCCCCAGTTCCCCATATGGTCCCCCGTGCCTGCCAGGAGCGACTTCTGAGTGAATAGCCAGGAGTAACCCCTGAGTGTCACAGGGTGTGGCCCCCCCAAAAAAACCTTTGTAAATAAGTATAAGATTAATTACTTGATTAACAATTAACATGAAATTTGATAAATTATTTTATGATCAATAGCTTTGAAATCCAAAGGCCTTTAAAAGTGGCTCCTACTAGTGAGAAATTTGCACAGATCTGAAAGATAGCAATAATGCTATCTAAAAGCAGAAATTATTTCTAAAGCCACTAATGAATTCTTTCACATCTGCCAGGATTATACAAATGTCTTTCTACCCTAACTTATCCTTTGCTTCATTATATAATATAATTTATAATATATCATTCACATATATGATATAAAATTACATTTCTAGGAGAAGAAAAGATGTCATTTGTCGAACTTGTACGTCATGGACACATGAAGACTAAATAAATCGCTTCTACATATTTTTGTGTGTGTGTGTGGTTTTTGGGTCACACCCGGCAGTGCTCAGGGGTTACTCCTGGCTCCATGCTCAGAAATTGCTCCTGGCAGACACGGGGGACCATATGGGGCACCGGGATTCGAACCGATGACCTTTAGCATGAAAGGCAAACGACTTACCTCCATACTATCTCCCGGGATATTTTGATATGGCTATCATATATTTGCCCCATTTTATGACAGATGCTTCGTAGTTTTCTCCAGAAAATCCAGCTTTAGTCCTATCTATAGCTGCTTCCATTTTGCTTGTGTTAAGTCCCCTTTTCATAAGAGGGAATTATTGTGCCATGTTGCTTCTTCATAATTTTTATTCTTGACGTTATTAGGACACTTGCTTCTGTGAGAACCCTCTGGGTCTAAAATTTATATTTAAAAAATGTGCTAACATACTGATTTACACATTTCTCCAAAGAGTAAACTCATATATCTATTCACTGTCATATTTATATGTGACTTTCAGAGAGCTTTAAGCTTAAAGTATTTAAAATTACAAACTTTTTTTCTTCCTGAACATTTTTAACTCCATTTTTAGGCATATTTTTGTTACAGCTAAGAACCCCCAGATCATTTTAGTATTTTTTAGAAGACAGTTTCTAGCAGCACTAGGCTTAGAGATCATTCCTGGTGGTACTCAGCTCAGTCACATGGATCTAAAGGTTCATTGTTCAGGCCCAATGATGTGATACTGTTCAGACAAGTGATGACGGGATTTGCTAAAGTTACGCACAGCAGTGTTTAGGAACTAATCAAGTGGTTTAATTAGTACTAGGGTTTGAATGTACTGCCTTGCATTCCAGTTTTTTAAAATACCCTCAAATAATTTTCATTCTTTTTCTCCTACAATCAATTTCTACCTCTATGGTTTGCTTCTTATTTGTTTTATTTTTCCACATTTCTCTAAGTTCAATAAAGTCTTCTCAACTCATGATTCTCTTTTTTTCATATGAACAAAATGTAATTGTCCCTTATCTTAAAATGCTACCGACAGTCTAATTCTGCTGTCTAATTCTAATTTTCTCCATACAGCTTTGAATGCTGCATAGTTAATATTTTAAATGCCCACTTCTTCTCTTTTAGTAAATTCCATTACTTTTTAGACAAACATATCTTCTGCCAAATTGGATGGGATTATTTCCTTGTCTCTTTTCAGTCAGTAGGTTGCCTCTTCATTTATATAGTGATTTATCTGGACATTAAAACACAAATTTGAAAAGATAAATGTTCCCATATGCCCAGGGCAACACAGTTTACAATGGCCAAGGTATGAAAACAACCTAAATTCCCACTTAAATATTATGTTTGATACTCCTTGCTATTTTTAGAGACTCAACGCAAAAAATGCTTTCAGGGTGGAGAAAGGCTTCAACTAAAATCCACTTATGTTATCCAGACAGAGAAATTTGGGCAGAAAAGCTTACTAAGACTTTTCAAGACACAAGTTTAAAATATATATTGGAAATGAACACAGGGACTATTCCTGGCTCTGTACTCAGGATGTCCCATAGAAGTGCCTAGAAAGCGACTAGGTATCATATGTGTGGTTCGGGATTTAAGCTGGTTTGACCGTATGCAAGAGAAACATTATCTCCTGTACACACTATTTCTTCAGCTCAGAAATAAATTTTCTATTTTGGAGTGATAGATGAGTGGGAGGGATAGTGCTATACATGGCAGTACTTAGAATTTCTCCGGTCTTTGTGTTCAAGGAAACATATAGTAGTGCTTGGGAGTTTTCAGAGAAACAGATGAAGTATCAGGGATTAAATAGGTCAGTCAAAACACAAATTTAACCACAATACTATGATTTCACCCACCCCCTGTTCTAACCATTATCCCCCAAAGTCATGGCACAGTAAATAGAATGATAACTTCATAAATCATAACTCTTTCTCTCAGCATTTGTACTTAGGACAATAAGATGGTACCTAAATCTATATGATTGGCCAATTTGATAACCTGTGGTTACTCATCAATCTTTTTTCTTCCTTTGACTTAGAAAAATAAACCAACTTTCTTATATTGCAGGGTGAAATATTATTTTAATCCAATTTTTAAATTTTACTAATTCATATCTGCCCTCAGTTAAATGTAATATCTAATTTAATTTCAGCTTCTATGTCCCCAAATCTTTAATATCAAACCAATTATCTTGGACTTTCCTGATCAGTATTAGAAAGAAGATCTATGTAGAACTCTTCCATTTCCCATTCATTCTTTTTCAGTTTATAAAAATATTACATTTGTGCAAATTCTCTCTGTAGCTATTTCCTAGAGATATGCTACTTGATTGGTGAATTGCTTCATAAAGGTAATTAGGTCTCTTTAATTTTCTAATTTTTATTTTTATAGTACTAATAGTTACTGCTTTATAAAAATGTCTTTGCATGGGTGAGAAAGATATTTAGTTTAGTTTTGAATAAATTGGGTCATTTTTAAAATAAGGGCAAGCCCATAATGCTTTAAATTGAATATAGTTCTTTTTAAAGGAGATACACATTTTTCCTTCAAAATGCTAATTAAAATTAAAAAATTATTAGATGGGACAAAATTATGGCTTCTCTGTATATGATTTATAACAAAAACTTCTAGGTTTTAGTGCTCTTATCTGTCAAAAAAAACTGATAAGATAATAGCTTAAGAACAACATTGCAGAAAATTTATAGTATACAAAACAGACCTTAACCTGCTTAGAAAAAGTTGAATACTAATATATTTGTACTATATTTTCATAAATGAGAAGGCTCATGCTAATTTAAATCTTAAAATATTACTATATGTCTCAGAATGAGATAACAAAAGGCAATTATTACTTTCATGCAATATCACTTGGAAAAACTTCAAAAATGGCATTTCTGTTCTAAAATTTGCTGATTGTGGTTTTGTGAATATATTTGTTTAAATATTCTTGCTTCTACTTTTATTTATAGGAGATAAAAATATCAAAATAATAATATATATACTCTATCAATTCCTTGAAATATTTGTAATGATAAGGTATATAATGAAATTGACACAAAGCCTATAAAGTTATAATATCAGTATGTTGCATTATAACAGCTACTTAAGGGATTCTACCAATTCTGTATAAAGGGTGATATTATGTAGCTCTGATTAACATATATGTTTAATTTACGTATAAAATCTTTTTGTTTTGTTTTAATTTGTTTTTGACAGTAGTTAGGAGACCATTTGTGTTAGAGTTGAACTAAGGCTGGTCACATGTAAGGGAAACACTTTACCTTATATTATCTCCCTATCCCTTGATATTTTATTTCAATATTTTCAAAGGCTATTTCTTCATTTTTTATGTATTTGATTACTTTGGAAGATAAATTACTTGATAATCAAATCGATTTTTATTTATATATAACATGTAATTGATTTCTCATTACATTTAAAAGTGTTAGTAAGTCACGGTGTGTATGTTTCTAGATCAATGGTCTCAATTATTTTCTGTCATGCCCCCTAGGAAGAAGAAAATATTTTTCGCTCCCCCCGTGTGACTGTAAAAAGTATCCTTATTTTTAAAAAAACTTTTACCTGCAAAAGAAAAAGATATAAAATAATTTGAGCTGATTTTTAATCAAATGTGATGTCTGGATGAATGGCTACAATGAGCACGTTTTGCAGTGCATAGCTTTTCGAAGTGGAGATTGAAGCAGGACACAGCAACTCTCAGCTCCGGAGATATACAGAGACAGAAACACGGGGCTTAGCTTGTTATGAAAGTGTTTGCCGAGATCAAACGCGCCCCCCTTTATGAAGCCTCACGCCACCCCCGGGGCGTGTGCCCCACTATTTGAGAAGCACTGCTCTAGACTTCTTAACTTCCTTGTTCATTATACTTATCATTTCTGTATTTACTGCATTAGATGCAGTATATTATATTTAGCCATAACCTAAAAATATTTTTCAGCTCTTCTTTCTTTTGTTCTTTTAAAATATCACAAATATGAAATAAATATTAAGCTTTTAATTATGCTATCACAGGCTCATGGGACTTTTATTTTATCCGGTTTATTTTTTCTGTATTTGCTAAAATGTTAAATAGAATTTATATTTAGAATAGTTTATATTTATATCTAACAAAATATATAAAATTAATACTTATAGGTACAATATTTTATATGTACAATAAAATAATTTGATAGCTCTATACTCAAGTTATTTTATTTATCTCTGTTCTCTCAATTTGCGACTTATCTTTTAATTTTCTGGTGTTTAAATTTTTGTTTTAAGAGCTCATAATCATTCACATTTTAATAATGGCTATATTTAAGGCTTGGATAATTTTAAGATGTCTTTTATCATAATGTCAGCTTCAACTGATTATTCTTTTATAATTTGTTATTTCCTAGCCCTTGGCCAATTGAGTGCTTTTTTTTTTTCAATAGAAATCTGAATCTGTTTAGTGTACTGGTACCTCTTCTATTTTTATCTCTGAATATTATTTACCCCCTCAGTTCTTCTGACAATGCTTTCTTAGAATAAAACAAAGTGGAGTGTGCTCCACTGATTTGTTACTAACAGTGTGTAGGAAAGTCAGTTGCTCCATTTTGCTTTCATTGACTTCCCAGACATTTTTCCCTTATTACTAGGCAGAGAGGAAATCCAGATTATCCATTTAGTCTCCAACGATACTATAAATACCTGTCAATTTTTTCTTGGTGACGTACAAAGTGCAGCCTCCTATTCAGTCTTTTCTGTTACCTCTTCAAAAGGAAGATGGAAGTGCCATAGAAAATGGCAAAAGAAGACACTTAAATTCCCTACTCAGTGTACTGGTACAAAAGGTTATTGGTATTTTTTTTATCTTGATTTGACTTTAGTAAGGAGATTGAGATTGATATTTCTTCCAATTTTATAAATTTCTGTTTATTCTAGTCCTTGAAGCAAAGAGAATTGGCTTTTATTCAAATTTTTTGTGGTCTGCACCCATTAAATTGCTGGTTGCTATTTTTTTCAAATGTAACCAAGTTTTAGATAGAGATAAGCTAATACATAGGGAACACAACATCAATTCTTTCTCTGAATTCTCAGATTCCAAGTTTGTCTTCTTCAATAGGTTTCAGTCTTATGATGTTGCTTCTTACATAATACTCAGAGATTATATAATACTGCCCAGTGATTTTTAGCTGTATCTAATAGGAAGATTAGGAAAAAGCATCTCTGATACAAATCACTTGAATAGTCTACATAAAAATATACAGCAATTATGTGACTTTTAAAGTAATGTATTTTTATGTGTCTTTTGCAATTAATCAGGCTTAAATAGCCCATCTCACAAAGTAAAAAATCATACCTGGGCTCCTTTTAATAATCATTACTTTTTTTAAATTTATTTTGATTGTCATTTATAAAGCTATCAATAATGTTTTCTCATGTGCACAGTGGTTTTAGTGTTAGAATTATGCTTACGATCTCCATTTTTCAAAACAACACTATAGAAATAATACTTTAAAGTCTGAAAACAAGATTTCAAAAAGGATAGATCAAAGTACTATGTGTAAAACACACTTGGAATGAAAACGCCCACGTTTAATTTCCAGAACTGTATGACGCCCCACTTTAGCTGTAAGCCTCGAGCTCCCAGTACACTGTATCCAGGGAGCACTATATCTCTTAGCTTGAATATCTAACCTTCTGCCCAAATCATATGGATCCAGTATCACTAGGAGAGGCCCCCCAACCTCTCAGGTCCCTGTTTAGGAATTCTGCTTTCCTTCAAGTTAACCATCATGCAAAATGCCAGATATATTTGAAAGGAAACCACCAGCTTAGACAGCCCCAACCACAGAGCTCAAAGAAACTGATTCTCAGGACACATTCAAAACACTTCTTATCTGGTTACACTGAAAGGGAATGGCCAGATGTTTCACAAATGTAGCCTATAAAGGATTTCTGTATGATTTGAGATTTAAAAATGTATTTTATTATTAACTGATCAGATTTGAAATATCTTACTTTCCCTTGCATTGCTACTTACATGAAACAACTGATTTCAATATCATATATTTCGAGATGCACTTAACAAGGAGTTCACCAAACTACTTCATGCCATTCACTACTCTGATGAGCAATTATACGTGTAGCTGAAGTTACAATTAACAATCTTTCTTAGAGTAATCTCTGCTCTTACTTCCTCAACATCAGGCCTACTTGCTGTGATTTCAGTGTATGAACTTATTCAAATATGTACCTAAATACTCTACCACTTGTCAACACATACACTTTATAAAGCATCAAAAATAATTTAGGGTGTTTAATCATTCTAAAAGTTTAATGGAGAATTATAAATTCTTTTAAAAGACAAATTACTAAGGGAAATAGAGAGGTAAAACAAATATTTAAAAATACATAAAATTGTGATAGCACAGCAGTAGGGTGTTTACCTCTTAGGTGGCTATTCCAGGAAGGACGTTGGTTCAATCCCCAGTGTCCCTTATGGTCCCCCAAGCCAGGAGCAATTTCTAAGCACATAACCAACAGTAACCCCTGAGCGTCACCAGGTGTGTCCCCAAAACAAAAATATATATATATATAATTTCTATAATCAAGCATTTTCAATTAGATCAATTAATTGACTTAAAAGAATCAGTCTAGTAAAGAAAAAATCAGGAAGTGCCATTTGTTTTATTTTAATTTTCAAAGAACCATGTGTTAGTACATTTGTATTACAAATTCACAGGTGGAGAATAGGAAAGTTAAAATGAGCAATAAGTGATTTAATTAGATTGAAACCTTGCTTTACCATTAAGATTACTTATATACTTATTAAGGTTACAAATATGTTTATGATTTTGTCCATTCTCATACCTAATGTTTTGAGAAAGACATAAACAAAGGCATTATAATTATAACATTTATTTTGTTTTGGGGCACGCCTAGTAATGCTCAGGCACTACTCTTGGCTATGTGCTCAGAAATCACCCTTGGCTTGAGGGACCATATGGGTTATTGGGTATTGAACCCAGATCTGTCCTAGGTAAGCCATCTGCAAGGTAAATGCCCTAATGCTACAATATTGCTTCGGCCCTATAGCATAGTTCAATATAAATTTTAGCTATTAAGATTTAAAAAATAGACCATTAATACTAAACAAATGCATTAAAATTAAGTATACATATTTGATTAGTTATTCAGAGTTTTTCTTGCTTTTTCTTAATTTATTGGTGGGTTAAGAAATTGGATCATGCATAGTGGTGCTAAACATACTCTTAAATAGTGGTGCTTGAGCCTATGCTGATTCTATGCTTAGGGATGACTCTTGGCAATGAACAGACTCTAAATGTGTTGCCAGAATTAAAATGAGGCTATCCACATACAAGGGAAGTGCCTTAACCATGTACAATCTCTCTGACCTTGTGTATTCTTCCTAAATATACTATCTCACTTTCCATGACTCTAAAGAATACATGTCAAAATTAATAGAACAATTTTGATGAAAAAGAAAATTAAAGAAAGAAAGAAAGAAAG
>PVKC010052864.1:0-10564 GCA_004027635.1 Crocidura indochinensis
TTTAAATGTCACTATGGTTTAGCTGCCCCCAGGTTGTTGTTGTGTTTTTTTTTTCTGTTGCAGTTCCTAGGGTTTTTTTTTGTTTTGTTTTGTTCTTTTGTTTTTGTTTTTTCCTTCAGAAACAAGTCCAAGTAGCTCTTTATGTCTTAAAGGTTGCAGACCCCTGCCCTATGGTAACTATTTCTATTAGTTAAAGAGTAATATTGTATGACTAGTTCACTTGCTTTAGTCATTCTTTTTTATTTAAAAATTTAAGTATATTTTAATTATTTTTTCTTTGCTTCTCCCCCTGCAGTTTTTATACCTAGACTGTGATTTACAGTACTGCTAGTTAAATTTTAGGAACTGGAAAGTTAATATGAAGGTAAAGCCTTTGCCTTACCTTGCAAACATTTGACCTATGTTCAATACCCAGCATTGTATATGGTTTCCCAATACCTATAAGGAGTGATCCTTGAATGCAGATCAAGATGTAAACCCTGAGTACTGATAGGAGTGTCAAAAATTTTATGTGTACATATATAAATAAATATATAAATATATATAGAGAGAGATTCAGCATAATTTAATCCAACAACACACTTGTAATTGGACTATCAGAATCTCTCCACAAATATCTCAAAATACTCCCCAATCTTTGCCCTCCCCCCCATACTTCCCCTTTTCCTTCCTCCATCTTCATCCTTAGCATATTTTGTTTTGCAGTCCAATTATCAGGGTCTATTTGACTGTTATTTGTTTGTAATGTTTCTTTAAAATCCCACATATTAGAAAATAATCCTATATTTGTCCCTCTCCTGACTCATTTTATTTAGCTTGATACCTCTGAGTTCTATCCAGATTACAAGTTACTAACTTCAACTTTTTTTGTAGCTAAATACTGTTTTATTGTGTATCTACCACCATTCTTTATCAATAATATGTGGGCATCTGAGCCTTCTCAAAATTTAATAATTTGGCTTCCATATTATGCAGAAACTCAATTATGGCATCTTCTCAGAGGGTCCTACACACTACTATGAAAAGACATGTGTATTCATGTTATTGGAGTTTCTATCATAAATGATCTGTTTATGTATAGTGCACATATAAATGAAACCATATAATAATTTTTCACTCCCTGGCTTCATTTAGCATTTTCACCTTAAATTTTATTCTTGTTCTATGTAATTAAAAATTCTTTATTATAATTAAGAATTTTATTAAATTTGTTAATTAATTTATAATTAATTCTGTATATTAAGAATATACATATAATGCTTCAGAAGAGTTGTCACACTAACCAATGGGAAAGTGAAAATTTAGATCTAGTCTTTGCTCTTCATCACTAAAAATAAGTCCCCTTATCTATTAAGTTTGTTTGTTTGATTTTGAGCAACACCCAGCTTTGCTCTGATGATGCTTCTGACTCTGCTCAGAAATCACTTCTGGCAGGTTCAGGGGACTATATGGCATGCTGGGAATGAACCATGTCAGTCTCGGATAGGTTGTGCAAGGCAAAAGCTCTGCTGCTGTGCTATTGCTCTCGCATCTCCCTTATTTATTCTAATGCAAATTATTCACCAAGGATAAATCATATTCAAAATCATAGGGACTCATGCTAGATTTTCCCATTTCTATTCCTCTAAATATCTGTGACTCCTTCAAGCTATTCTTGTCAGTAAATTCTCCAATCTCAGAGAACTGGTTAAATAAAAATCTAAAATATTGGGGCCAGAGTAGTGGCGCAAGTGATAGGGCATTTGCCTTGCACATGCTGACGTAGGACAGACTGCAGTTGATCCCCTGGTGTCCCATATGGTCTCTCAAGCCAGGAGCGATTTCTGAGTGCATAACCAGGAATAACCTCTGAGTGTCACTGGATGTGACACTTATTGCACATAGGCAATAAGGCTTTTGTATGCTGAATGTACAAAAGTCTTGTTTTATCAACTAATATTCATGCTCAATAGGGGTTGAGACAGTTTTGTTGGTGCATTGTGTCAGCACGTAGTCCAGGAATAGTTTCTCACTTAGTACAAAGTAGAAGAGAAGTCTATGGTTTGGGGCCCAAAAACCAAGTAAAAAAAACTTAAAATATCTATCAAGAGTGTATCAGTCACTGAATCTCATTTTCCAATATTAAGTCATTGGTAAAGTCCTAAATAACTGAATCAAAACATGGAGTCATTAAATATTTTCAAAGCACAGTGGAAAAAAAACCTTTGTAGGATTCTGTAAAAGTGATGAATCTGATCCCAACCATTGACTAATTCTGTTTTCCATTAGAATAAAAAGAAATATGAAGATAGAATTGAAATGAATGAAATGAATCAAGAATCAGCATTAGATTCACCAGCTGCAGGCAGAGTATGCAAAGATAATTGTGGTGCAGAGCAGTCACCTTGCCCAAGGGTAAAGAGCAAGATGTTGAACTAAATCTTAATCCCATTTATGTCTTCTACTTTCCCTAAGTGGTATAATGCCAAATTTTATCTTTTTAATGTTTGTTGCTTTCTAATGATCTAAAATATTTAATCTTCCCCATATTAATTAGTTCTCTTATTTCCAAATATGTCCCTCATTATGAGCTCCATAAAACTTAAAAATATTACATATTTACTTTAATTCACATAAATTTGAAATGGTGTATATTAGATTCAAATCCAGTTTTCAAAAAATATAACCTCTTAATTTTACTGACTAGTAACCATTAGAGTTGTGTCAGTATTGAATGCCACATTTTTTTTAGATGTGACTAATCCTATTGCAGATTACGAAACTCAAAAGAGAAGACATAGCCAATGCAAAAACTGTTGTATTATCTCTTTGGCCTCATAGTACCTCATTTATCATTTCTGCAGGGCAATAGTAAGCATTACCCTTTAACTTACTTCTACTTTAAAAACAAGTAAATAAATGGAAGTATAAAGACTCTTGTTCTATAGTTATAACTTTTTTGAGCATTTTTATAATGCAACTTTTGTTTGCACTCAAATAACCCAATTGTTCTAGCATGTGCTTTCATTCCATAAGTTTAGAATTGTAGGACTTCTCTTCTACTTTGTACTGAGAAACTATTCCTGGACTAAGTACTGACATAATGCACAACAAAATAGTCTCAACCCCTATGGAGCATGAAAATTAGTTGATAAAACAAGACTTTTGTACATTCAGCATACAAAAGCCTTATTGCCTATGTGCAATTGAGTGCCAAATTGTGCATGTACTCTAATGCCAACACCATATTATAAGGTATAGGTGAAGACACTAGAGTCATGGAAGATGATTTCCTAGATGAGATCAACCAATCTTCAATCTCAAAGACAACTAGCCTCTGATGAATGCCTATTATGTGACAATCAGTGAATTATGTTAGAGATATTTTACTTATAATTTTCATTTGTCTACAAAAATTGAACATTTTTTTTACATTTTAAAGATGGTAAAACTTAGATTCAAAAGAAATAATCTAAATAAAGCTTAACTATAAGAGTTTGAAATATGGACTCTCATATCAACTACAAATATAGATATTTTTGGATTTTTCACTACCTTAAAATTCACTGAAAGTTAATAAGTCATATAAATTATATTTACTATTTCCTAACAATAACTCATAAGCCCCATCCCATGAGAGCTCTTCTAAATTTCTTTTGGAGTCCATGCATCCAAAGCTTTTAATGTGTGCCCTTGAGGCAATGAGAATAACTACCCAATACTACTTGGATTATGCCTATTACCTACCTTGTTTCGTGAAAATAAGACATCCTCTGAAAATAAGACTGACTTATAGGTTTTCTTGTAGGTAAAATATAAGGCATCTCTGGAGAAAAAGGTCACATAGGCTCTGTCTCAGAATGAAAATTAATTTACCATAAACTGGTTGCCAGGGCCACTCAACTGATTCATAGTTTGTCTGGTTTTTGTTGACAACTATCATACTACCATACAATGTAAGGTAATAACTTTCCTTTATTTTCATTAAAAGTAAATGTGTATCATGTATTTCTTCATGAAAAAATAAGACATCCCCTGAAAATAAGACTTTGCACATCTTTGGAAGCAAAAATTAAGATAAGACACTGACTTATTTTTAGGAAAACAGGGTATCTCTTGAACTCTCAGCAAAATGTATTCCCCAGATTTATTGCAATGTGAATTCTATGGTATACATAGAAAGTCATACATAATAGCATCAATATATCGTCATTCTCTTAAGGGTTTAAACTCTGGTGAGAGATCTTGCTTTGCTTTTTTTTTTCTGTTTTTGGGCTACACCCATTTGACTCTAGGGGTTACTCCTAGCTATACACTCAGAAATCGCCCCTGGCTTGGGGGGGACCATATCCTAAGCTAGTGCTTGCAAGGTAGATGCTTTACCTCTAATGCCACCTCTCCAGCCCCTAGATCTTGTTTTTATTTTTATGTCTTCTCATTACCAAAAGTGAGAGAATATTATGAAAAAAATTAAAAAGTTGTTGTTGGAAAGACAGCAGGCTTAAATTAAAAATTAATTTAACTAACATAATTTGTTTTTCTTGGAATGTATAGATTAATTCAAACATGTTAGAAATACTACAGCAGGTTGGATATTTGCCTTGCACGCTGTTGACCTAGTTTTCAATTCTCAAACATTTGAGAAGTGATTCTGATCCTGCAGGAATGATCCTGAGTGCAGACCTAGGAGTAGTAACCCCTAAACATTAAATGAGCATGTCTAAAAGTCAAAAGAGAAAGACATTTTGTTTTGTGATTTTAATAATAGCAGGCTATTGTATAATTTGTTGCTAGGTGGATGGATCTGGAAGTACTATGCTGAATGAAGTTAGTCAGAAGTAAAGAGATAGACTTAGAATAATCTTCCTCAGATGTGGTATCCATATATCAACATAGTAAGGAAACAAAAAATACTCTCTGTAAACAGACTGAAATTTTAATGTGTGGGGAAGGATGAGGTGGGGCAATGGAAAAGGTGCGGGGATGCGAACACTTTGCTGCAGGGTGCGGTTTTGGACTTTGTTTTTAATGTTTGTTTTACTAGCTAATTTTTAAGTTCTGTCATATAAAACTCAATAAATTCATATATATATATATATTGAAGTTTTATAAGAATGAAAATTGTTTTGGAACTGGAAGAAGAAAACAGGTTAGAATAAGGAAAGCTTATGCTTTAAATAAAAGAATTTAAAATGTTAGGTTAAAAATATTTAGAGATGCTGTATAGGACATTGTAAGAGTCAAACTTCTTTTAATTTTTTATACCTATTATTATTAAAAGAGCATCTGAATAAACTAGGCAGTTAGTGGACTAACATTTAAAGCAACAGTGTCAAAAAATAAACTAGTAGATTTAATCTACATTAAAAAATGTCTGCTTAGGGGTCGGAGCAGTGGCACAAGTGGGAAGGCATGTGCTTTCCACATGCTAACCTAGAATGGACTGTGGTTTGATTCCTGGTGCCCCAAATGGTCCCTAAGCCAGGAAAAATTGAGCGCAAAGCCAGGAGTAACCTGAGAGTCACTGGTGTGGCCCAAAAACCAAAATAATGATAATAATAATAATAATAATAATAATAGTCTACTTGTTGGAAGAAATTATGTCCAATAAATACACTACAGTGAATATTAGAAATATTCACACATGATCCTATGAATAATAGGAATTCCAAGAAATATAAACACATTTTTTAAATACAAAGACAATGAGACACTTTCTCAAATAAATTATAAAGATGGTAAAGAGGCATGTGAAAAGATATTCACCATCACTGATTCTATAGCAAATAAAATAAGAAGATAGATAGCATCTTACACTAGGAAGAAAAGCCCTCAGTCAAAAGAATGAAAAATTAGTGTTGCACGATGTATTAAAAAAAAAAAAAGACCTTCATTTACTTTTTGGTGGAACCGTCTGTTCAGACACTATGGGAAATGGCTGCGGACTCCTCATAAAATTATGAATAGTACTTCCATATGACTCTTCTGGGCATCTACCCCAAGAATATAAAACATCCATCTGCAAGTATATGTTTATAGCAATATTCATAATAACAATGATTATTTTACCAGAGTTTATAAAGCTTAGTTATGGAAACGGTTCAGGTACCGAATTATATATGAATGAAATATGATATTAACATATAATGAAATACCATATAGTTATGAGATAAGATGAAATCATATAGATTGTTGTAACCTGAGATTTTGTTTATATTATTTAATTTCTTTAATTTTTAAAATTTTATCACTCCTAGTCATTTTCAATCATGTCTCATCATTTTAATAACTCTGTACATGAGAAGCCAGGGATTGAACCTGAATTAGTATCCCAGGGCAGCATGCTAGGCAAACTCTGTACCGTTGTGCTATAACTCCATCCCCCGAGAACACAGTTACTCTTATATTCTGGACCGAACAATAATGTGTCAATAATTAGGAAGGAAGGTGACTTTTCTTAGCTCACTAGATTTGCCAAATGAGCTCTTGAAATCAATGCAATGAAAGTTGCCTCAAATATAACTTCCAAGCAGGTGGAATTGAAAGGTATCTGGCTAAAGGAAATAAGTTAGAAGGAAAAAGACAATAATCAAATGATCTTATTCCTAGAAATAATATAAAGCCAGAGTGGCAGCACAGTAGTAGGGCATTTGCCTTGCACACTGCTGACCCAGGATGGATGCAAGTTTGATATCCTGCAAGCCAGGAGCAATTTCTGAGCACAGGGCCAGGAATAACCCCTGGGCGCCACTGGGTATCCCCCCTCCCCTCAATAAAGAAGCAATGCAAGGAATAAAATAATCCCCAAGGGAAACGTTTCTAATATGGAGCCAAAAGATCATCAGTCTGTGTCTGCCCACAAGAGTTGGGGATATTGTCAGACAATAGTGATGAGTTCCTGACACTGATGGGGGCAGTGAAGTAATATTGAAAGCTTAGAGAATGACATGAAAATATTTGTAAATCATACTAACAAGTGAAAATTTAAAAAATAAAGTGACATAGAAAAATGCTGAGTGCATTTTGACCAGATAGAGACAGAGAAAAAATGATATTTCTCATATTTAGTATAGTCAAATATACAGCAAGGAAATAGCAAATGTCCAAAAGCAACAGCAACTGAGTCTCCAGCAGGAAGCTTACTTTAGAGAGGATGGGTTAATAAGAGTTATGTATGAAGGTATATTGGGAGACACTGGGTCAATAATAAAAGTTAGTGAATATTTTGGGAAGAGTATAGTGCTGGAATATTTTATGCACTTAAATTCTATCATAAAAATATTATAAACCACAATTAAAAAGATAAAAGTAAAACACTAGTAACTGCAATAATGTGTGTGTGGTAAGATCTAGACACACACATATGGTAAATTTGCTGCCAAAACTAGAAACTCTCAGAAAGTGTAGTTACAGAAACAATCAAAATTATATGAATATCAAAACATTCTTTAAATTAATACAATTTACAGTGGCACCCCAATTTTATAGACAAGTGCACTCTAAATATAAAATAGGCAAGCTAGAAAACACATTAGTTGTTTAAACTATATTCCGAGGTCAACCAAGATATGTTCACAGTTCATGCAATTTAAGGAACTTTTTATAAAACTGATTTTCAATTAAGATTTTGAGAAACATCAAGGCTGGTAAGAAAAAATTTTCATGACCTGATTCTACCAAGGCAACTCATATTTTAATCTCATATAAAAAAGTAAAACTCACAATAGCGAAAATAAGCAAGAACATAGTTCAAATAAAAATGAAATCCTGTGGCAAAATTACTTTTTTTCACTAAGCCGTCTTAAATAAAAATATGAAACAACAAATGTTCTGAATCATGAATTAATCCAAAGATTTTTGCATTATCTAAAATATAATTTAAGAAATAGCTTTTATTTCTATCTAAAGCATTTGAACTAGTAATAAAGCTTTTATTAATTTTATATTATTGAAACAATTGTGATCTACAGTTCTTCATAGTTGAATTTCACATACACAATGAGTCAGTTTTCATCCAATCACCAGTGTCAACTTCCTTCCACCAATTATAGAGTGCATCCTATACCATCCTTTGCCCCTGCCAGTATAACAGGCCTCTTTAGTTTAGATTGTTAAAATTTAGGTCCCTTGATTCTATATTTGTTGACTTTGACTTGAATATTTAATCTGTCCTTATTTGTTTCCCTGCCAATATATCCAAGACTACTTAACCCCTAACCCCCAGCCTTTCTTTATTCCTTTCCTCTTAGTTTTATGGAAAAATGTGGAAAACTGTAGTAAAATAATGTATGTCCAAAGGTTCTATGAAAACGGTGAGAGATCCAGAAAAATACAACAAAAAGAGGTGTGTGGTATTTTTTGTCTATTTGTTTGCACAGGCACAGCAAAATATGGGGAAAGTTGATAGGAAAAATGTTTGGCCTAAGAACAGGGAGATGTTACCCATGAAGCATCCTACCATAAGACCAACTCCAGGCTACAAGCATACTAAGTTGTCTAACCCCCAAATCTTTCTCTGTGGTACCAGTGAAAACTTTTTACAATTATGACTGTTACAGTGAGGTTTCTGGTCAGAATCAGAGATTCTAGTTTTTATACAGATCCAGAGTCAAAGTCAGGGAGATACGAAGTGTCTTCTGGCTTTCTCTCACAATAAGGTGGCAATGCAGAGAAACCTGCTCTGAAAGCAGATTGTTGCTTTTACCAAGTGGTCAGGGAGTCAAATGAACCTACTCTGGAGCAAGTTGATGCCAGGCAGTTTTAGGACCTTCCCTGGTGGAAGTTTGATTACTGGTGCTGGTGTAGAAACCCATGCTGTTTCCATAATTGGGATACAATGTTTAGAGGTGAATGGCCAATGACTGATCTTCTGAAACCTAACCCAAGTCACTATGACAAGTTCACTGTGTAAAGCCCCATTGCAATATAAAATTTGTGTGGTTCTATCCCTATTAGTTAAGTATGGGTATCCCCTTCCACAACTTCTTATTTATTCCACCTGAATGATCAGATTCACCCACACCAGGAATATGCAGGAAGAGGAGTCTGCTTTGGGGGATAGAGGGGATAAGAAGGAGAGTTAGAGAGAGAGGGGAGAATCAGTAGAGAGAATCAGCAGAGAGAATCAACAAGAAAGTCAGCACAGAGAATCAACAAGGAAGCAGCAAAGGGGAGTCAGTCAGCAATGAATTCTGAAGAGCAGCTGAAAGGGAAAGAGAGCTGAAAGGTAGAGAGAGCCAGAGAAGGAGCAGAGAAGGAGCTGCTAGGAAAAGACTTAGCAAAGAAGCCATGTGAGGATATGTACATGGTGGTTAGAACCATGAAATAAAGCCTGCTGGCTCCTGGAACTTCACCTCACTGCTTTGTGAATTTTTCTGTCTTCACCATGCAACCTACAGACCCACCAGACCATCTGAGCTGCGAGAGCTAGGCCTAGCAGAGAAATGCCTCACCATCCCCATCAATACTAGGACTCTTAATTTTTTTTTTTTGTTTTCGTTTTTGTTTGTTTGGTTTTGGTTTTGGGGCCATACCTGGTGGCACTCAGAGGTTACTCTGGCTATGTGCTCAGAAATCACTTCTGGCTTGGGGACCATTTGGAACACCGGGGGATCGAACTGCAGTCCATCCTAGGTTAGCACATGCAAGGCAGACGCCCTACTGTTTATGTTACCCCTCCGGCCGAAGGATTCTTTAATTGATATTAAAACAACAGATAAGAACTTGTTCGCACACATAAGATTCACTCATTTTAATGTGCCTATGCAAAAAAAAGAAAAGGACAATATCACATGGTACTATTTTTGCATATGGGGATAGAAATAATAAGCTAAACAATTTTGTGAACCTGGTTCTAACATGAACTTGTAACACTAGAGAAATTTATCTATTAGAATTTTTTATTACCATATTTTCTAGCATATAAGATGACTGGGTGTATAAGAAGACTCCCTACTTATGGTGTTAAAATATAGTGTTTGGGCTATATTCGTCATTTAAGAATATCAGTCTTTTAATGCGCACCAAAGGTAAGAGAAAAAGAGTAGAACCCTCAAAGGTTAAGAGTATATGTTTAATAAAGCTAGACTTCGGAATACCAACAATCATTTTATATTTGTAATGAGTGACTGTGATTTTTTTAATTGTGGTCTACATTGAGAGCAGAAAGAAGGGGCTCCTCCAAGAGCAGCTGGCTGGGGTGAAGTGATTATTAGGACAGCTAGAGGGAAACAGATGACCTCCTCTGTGTCCCATAAAAGCTGAACAGAGGACTGAGCACCAGAAAGCAGCATACCTGCAGATGGATAAGATGAGGCTCTCAGTAACTCAGCTCCTCTGTGTGCCTTAATCAGAACAAACAGAGGACCAGCAATTACTATATGTCTTGGTGTTATTCTGTTAAGGTCTATTTTGTTTGACACTTTTTTTTACCTCTTGGATTTGCAGAGAAACCTCTTTCCCAAGAGTGAGGAAGTTCTCTATTTTTTCCCTCACTACTTGTTATTCCCCTTTTTCATTTTCTTCCTGTTCTTGTGATCCTAATAGTCATAGATTATTTCTCTTGTCTATGTTCATTAAAAAAAAA